>JAHZMV010007233.1:0-20405 GCA_027743765.1 Coecobrya sp. COE2
CAATACCACCCTTAACTACAGGTCTCCAAAATGCTGGCATGAAATCATTATAGTTCCACCTGCGGTAGTTTGGCATATACTGACAATTGCTCCGTGGTGAGTTTTCGGTTTGTGAGATGACCTATGTAAGAATACTTGTGTGCTGCGGAGGATATTATAAGACAAGATTTTTTATAAAAGATAATATTAAGTTAATTCTCCCCTTGTATTGTATTTTTCTTTCGTGTATAAGCTTACAAACACACGACGGGATTGTATTGAGAAAGTTAGTTGTTATTTGGCTGGCTGGTCTTTGAACTGTTGAAACAATGGTTATTTTTCTTGATATGCAAGACAGTTTCTGCCACTCCACAATAAATAACACTGTAAACACTAATAGTGGAGCGGTGATAAATAGTAGACGGTGATAATGATGATGTTTCCCATTCTTATAATTCCTTCAAGAAACATCCCATGCTTTTCAAACGAATAAAAATAGGCATAGAAATGGTCTACAGTTTTTTATCGGATGAAAAGCCATAATATGTGTTGCTGCCGTAACTATAGGTATCTGTATAGTAGTGGCGCTGCCAGGAAAATGGGTTTTTTGATGGTCAGACCATCCAACTGAAATTGAGAAAAGGGTGCAATAAATTAGAAATCTTTTTAAAAAAGGAGACAGGAATGATCACGTTTTTTTCTCCTTGTTGTGTAAAGGCAAAATTTAAGAATTGTTTAAGTGAAAGGTCTAAAAAAAGCTGTTGAGAAATAATTGGCAAGGTTTGTATTTTTTCTCGGGAAACTTCTTTCCTTCAAGACCACCAACAGTTTATATTGGCTTCAAAATGTTGTGTTGCTTAAAAAAAATATCCGTGCACCTTGAGGAGGTACATTATTATGTCATGCAAAAGAAAGATTCAAACCGAAACTCATGTGGGGATGCTGACGGGTGGCATGAGACCCACCAGTAAACTATAGAGTCAGTAGCGAGGTGATTGTAGGGGAAGAAAATTGGGATGTCAAGATAAATGCGGTGGTGTTGGGTAGTATATACAGCATTACTGTAAAAGAAATAGCACCGAATAAACAGGATTAGTTTAAGTGCCAAGACCATCTTTACTCCTTGTCTGGATGTTTTAAATGAGGAAAATCACACAAAACGTGCAATATAACAGAGTGAATGAGCACAAATAAAACGAGGCGATTTCATGTTTATCTTTTCAAGCTTAGAAAAAAATTGTATCAGTTTGAAGAATCAAGTGGAATATGAGGTTGTGTACTGCGCTACATTTATTAATGTGAGTTTATACATATATGCATTATATATACCCAATTGTTAACTGATGCTTTCTTCCTTTGACTTAAATGTTTTCCATTATTTATATTATAAAGTATATTATGGCTTTCCTCAGCAGCGAAAAAAAATACTGGCATAACTCTACCAAGTGCTAGTTAAGCTGAGAAAGCATCATTTCCAGTTTTCATCATCCAACACCGCCATGCATGTATCTATTTTGCCATCGGATCTGAATGACAGTTGAATATATTCTTGTCTTCTTCATTCATTTTTCTTTTCTCTGAAAGAGATTTTCTTTTCTGCCAAAACGGAGCCAGAAAATTTGTTTCAGGGAAGTTGGGATTATTATTGGCTGAGATTTTTGTAAGAACTGCAAGATTCACTTTGAGTGGAGAAGCAGGAAACACTATCATTTTCACATCACGTCATTCAAAAAAAGAAAGGAATGGTAATAGGAGCAATGCTATTTTCCATTATGTGCACTTCGGGATCTAAACAGCTTCTCATATTTTTCGGATGATGGGTTAACTATGAATAAAAGGGCAGGCGCCTCTGTCAGTTATTCACTGACAATGAGAGAATTGAGTCTAAACGCAAGCAGGAGGCCAAAACTAGTATTATTTTTTATTATCTTCTTCCTCAAAATTTCATGTGGCAACTTTTTGGAAGGAAAACAAGCTAACAAGCTGAACGACATGTGAAAGTATTTTGCTTGGAAAATGGCTAGAGAAAGCAAAATACTGGTTTTCGCCAATGCAAGTAGCTAAATTTGTGTATCGTGTATTGATAGTGCGAACTTCAAACTATACAGAGGAAACTAGAGTGCATTATGAAAACAACAACATTACGTAAATATTAAATGGTATATTATGTAAAAAAAATGTTTAGGAATGTATCTTTGCATTAGTGTGGTGGTGTGAGATGATTGAACAAGAAAAAGACTGACAGAATTTACTGAGGCAAATACAAAACCATTAGCGAATGCAAAAGATCTGCATTCATAGTTGTTGTACATTGAGACTCGGATCATTGTCATTCTCAAAATCTCTACTAATGATGCGGATGCTTCTCATAACGAAAGTTTTAACAATTTTATATGATTATCTTGTCTAAAAATTGTTATACAATACACATAATTTCCACAAAATAATGCTATAAACTCTAAATTAACGTTAGTTTTTGGGAAACCACACTCTTTCTCTAAGTTTTGCTTACTCATATTTCCCTTCCAAAAATTACAAAATTCTACCAAGTCATTTATGATTGCATTGCAACCGTTGTCATATTCAGGCAAATCCTGGAGCCGGACTTTACATATTATACAGATCATATCATCATCCTTCCCAGATGTAATATGGTAGAATCATTTGAGAGACTTTCCATCCCACCGTCAAAATCTTTAGTTATGATGACTTTGTAGATTTTACGAATTTGATTTGAGAGGCGCTTTTACATAAATACTTCATGGATAGTACCAGAAAAATAGAGGTACTTACATACATAACTCATGCCACTATTATGTAACTATTGTTCGTAATAACTATCAGAAGCATTTGAACCAAAAGCTTGACGGGATGAAAATGTTTGCCTGTTTGTCTATACAGTTGCTAAAGCACAACTGCAAAGTATACTCCAATCTATTTCTCGCCACTTAAGCGGATGCAGTTTCTACGGTTTCGTATATTAGTATGCATTTTGCAACCTTTTCTCTTGAGAACCATTCCACCTGCGACATATTGAATTCCTTTCTAATTATTCAAATGCCATTCCATAATTTCACCACAACCATATCACCATCAGCCAGCACATCAGTATCACTACCTAGCCAACACGAAAGATTGTGGCAACAGTAAAGAATAAAACCGAAAAACTTGTGGATGGAGAAAGCTGGGTTGGGCTTTTTTCAAAGATTTTATTATGTGAAAAAGCAGGAGTTCAAGTGGAATTATATTCCAACCGACTCCTGCAGGATAAACTCACAAGACATATATACATGCACGGCATACATATGAATACCCATTTAGTATTATAAAACATCTCTCTACAAAAAGTAAAAACAGGTTTTTACATGCATAAGTTTTTCACTGGGTTTTAATGGCTTTCTAGCTATCCCACAGAAATCTTCACACGCAAGGAAGAGTGAAAGAGACAAGAGATGATGAGAGTCACAACTTTTCATTCCAGTTTCAACCTCCATGCTTTCTCCTTACACAACATTCACCATGATCAGAGGAGTAGTCACTTTTGATTCTCTCAGTCAGTCACGCCACAAGTTATAGGGTACAACGACCTTTTGCCCTTTCTAACGGCAGAGAGTTGATTTTCTCTTAAGAAACTTTATTTATGTCACACCCTGTCCAGAAATGTGTATGTACTTCACACGCGAGCAAGTTTGGCGATGATATTGATGTTTTTTATATATAGGTGAACAGCAACATAACATAATATTCATGCTATTTTGGATAAATTAAAGATTTTAATAGATTGTCTACTTTCAATGCAATGTAAAGGAATCTAAATCTGGATTGATGGATTATGCTGTCGACTTTCACCAAAAATCAGGAAGGGAAATCAGATGACTTGGAGGATGTGAAATCAATCACTGGCTAGATATACATCGTAATGATTTTTTTAAATAAAAAAAGTTGATAGAGTTGGCTTGAATTATGTATGTTTTTGGGGAGAAATGGAAAGTGATGATGAGGATGACGAAGGAAGAAGCTCTTTTGTCTACATTGTATGTGGTGGCGGCGGTGGTGATGTGATGATAAGAATGCACATGGTAAAGTGGATCACAGGGCAATCCATGAGAGCAAAGAGCAAAATCGAGGAGGAATCAATGTCATTCTCGTCTCTTACACAACACACTCAAAATCTATTATATAGAAATTCGTGACGGCTTTATTCCACGGCTTTCCTTTCTGCGCTGGGATCATTGGTGTTAGTGGAAGGGTTGGAGATTCTGGAATGATTTGCATTATTCAGATTTTTATGATCATTATTATGACGGAATGACATGCTCTCCATTAGCATGTATACATAGCGGAGTAACCAGTCTTTATATATGTAACTACTGAATACGTAATGATGCCAGGGAGATGTGAGGAAAATGGTAAAAGTGAAATGTCAAGTTGGTGAAATGGTGAAAGGGAAAGTTTAAATTGATTGTAGAAATATTATAATAAACAGGATAGAAATCTTTGTGGATGAAAATGAAACCTAATGTTATGCTACTTGAGTATTTATTATTATTTATGGTGATGTCACGCTGTCAAAGATGAAGATCGTGACAGCGGCAAAGTTTGGACCAAAGAGAATAGACAGAATGACACTTGATAATTGAGTAGTCAGAGGATGGACAAAATGAAGTAGAAAATTATGTGAATTAAAATGTTTCAAAGCTATTCAGTTAAAGAGAATGTGACAGTCAGTGAAGACAGCAGTGAAATAGTCTACAGATCATGTTCCCAGACGAACTAATGCCTCTTATTAAAAACGCTACAAATAAACACAAACTGTAAAATGATAAACTATTACATTACTAATTATGAGCTTTTCAGCGCTTAAACCCTTAAAATGTAAAAAAATTCTCACACAAGCTACTTTAGCAGCATCCCTTTGCGCTTTTCCTGTATCACTATGTAGCCCTGTTTTAGCGCATTATTACCGCACCAACTTTTTAAAACGCTTGTCTACTTATACAAATCCTTGTCTGACCCACTACTTACGCAACAACAACCAGGTTTTTTACCCATGTTTATTATATCATTTTCTCCATTTCAAAAAGAAAAGTGAAAGCAGAGGTACTTATACTCACATCCATAAAAGCATACTACTACTCCTACAACTGGATCAGCATAAAGAGAGCAGACTAGAAACGATGATGATGATGGTAGTAGTTGGAAATAATGATGATGCTTTTCCCATTCTCCATTTCAATGGTTTTTAACACATGTACACACATTCTCCACTTCTTGTGAAGGAGCAAAAAAGAAAGAGAAAGACTGCGTGTGTCCTCGTTACTAACAACGTCATCATCACATGTTGTGCACACTCCTCTACACCCAGAAAGAAAGTACTCTCCCCAACATGCATTTTTATTTTATGTAAATGGTCCATCCATCCGTGTGCATACAACAACAACATCCTTATATTTCACAGACATCCATTCAGAAAGAAAAAAAAAGAAAGAAGGCGAGAGGAGGAGGACAAGGATAAGAGGAGCAGTAACCCTTCAGCCTCCCTTTTGTAAAGCGCAAATATTTACATACATACATTCATACGATATTTCTTACATTCCTTCATAATATTTATCATTACTGAATATTAGTCTGTTGGCTTTGCAAGATGTACTTTTTCGTTGTTGCCATTGTTCCTCCTTTTTTCCTATATGCATGTAAAAAATATTTTTTCAAATGGTTAGCATCATAGTCTACGTACATTGCCATTGCCAAAAATTATGTACAATAAAACAGATTTTTTTCTTCTTCTTTGTCTACTTACGATTGTACAGAAAGACGAGGAAGAGGGTTAAAATAGCAAAGTCCATTTCCTATCCACTTTCCCAATTCTTCATACCCATTTTTGTTTATTTCATTCTCCCCTTTTTTCCTTATATTTCTTCTTCTTTCTTTCTTTCTTTCTGGAAACATTTTTATTTCAACTCTCCTTTCTAGCTTGATGCATGTCTGTTTTTTGTGAGAAAGGGGAAAACAACGTATTTGTGTGTGAAAGGGAGTATTTTTATAAAAAATAGTGAGGTTCACACGAGTATTATTATATCTTGTCTCATTTCAGTTGCGTTTGTTTAGAAAAACAAGATGGGAACACAAAGCAAAGTAGCGTACTACAATGCACCACCACCGTCCTCTGTTTTAACGATGTACATATATCCTCCTACATCCATCTTTATGTACAATGTCTGTGCAGTATGCACAAAATAAAATCACAGATAAATGGAATACATTTATGGATGTATGGTAATCATCTGAATCTCTGTATTTCCCTGTGTGGAATCGTCTTCTTGGAGGAATTCATGAGGAAAAATAAAGTGCTCTCTTTCAGACTGGCTTTTCACAGGTTCAGAGTTCAGTCATAATGGTCTTCTTACACTGAGCAGAAGAAAAAGAAGAAAAACAGTTTGTTTAAAAGCTGCAAGACAGCCAACATAGTTAGAAAGGAGTAAGATAAAGATAGTGGAAGCAGCAACTAAAATGGCATGGCATGCATCCTTCTTCTTTTCGAAAAGAGTGGAATGCGAAAATGTCTTTATTTTCCCTCTATATTTATCCCTTCTACATTTTCTCCATTTACGTATTCATATCGGCCTGTGATAAGTAAGGATCCTGGGGGAATCAACAGCATCTTTCAGTCAACTTGTGCGTCGGGAGATATTTAGTAGACAATGATTTTAAGGAATGCACGCAGTAGAAAACTATGTGGGTTTTCTTAATGAACAATTACGGCAGCATTTGCAACGAAAAATATTAAGTGTAAGCAAACATTCACTGATTCATTTAAAATGTAAGGACTAAAATTTTTAACTATGGTATTTGAAACGCCGCTCAAGCTGAATCCGCTATTAAATCTATATCGGTTAATATACATGCATTTTTGCACTTTTAACTTGTAGAATAAAATTGTGTGAATTGTTTAAAAGTCGTAAAATTTTCTTATCAGTACTTTGCCCAAGTTTACACAAAACTGACATATAACTAACTACAGTTTATGCCAATTGATAATAAGCTGGAAATCGAATGGATAAATTGGATTTAACTTTTCCTAATGTCCTATTGACATGATTTGTCCACAAAACTTATAAATCCTAAGTACATTGAAATTACGTTTATTATCTATATACCCGTCAAAATATTTAGCTACCATGATAGTTGCCACTTTATAGGAAGATTAGAGATGTTTAAAGCTAATAAATGTGAGCAGATAAAGTCATCTACACAGATTGACTTTAAACGAAAGATTAGGTAAACGATGATTACAATGGCTAGTTGGTCAGTTCTAGATTTTTCGGTTTTGATATCTTTTGTTACAACCTTACATATTGCGCATAGCCGAATTGAAAGGGTAATCAGACAGTAGTGATAATTGTAAATAAGTTTTAGAATCTAATGGAAAACAGCTAGCTGTCGTACATTGTCTTTATTACTGCACAGTTATTTATATTTTTGGCACTGCCAACCTACTTTGCTTTGTTGGTCCTACATATGACTGGGTTGGTAAGATTCTCTGGCTTGCTGTTTACTTCTAGCATAATAATAATAAAATCTACTACAAGTTGCATTACAAGATTATAGAGGCAGATTAATATCCACACACACATGCACAAATACAAAATACAAGGGGTACTGGCTCTACGTAGAATCTCGTGAGTCTGAGTCGGAGAGAGAAAGATGGAGATAAATAGAGAGAAAAATAAAGAAGGGAGAAAAGAAAGCAAAAAAGGAGCAAGTTCCCGTCATTCTCAATCCAACTCTTTTCGTTGTTTTCTTCTTCTTTTTCTTCTTTACACTCTTCCACAGTCAGTCTGACAGGGTGAAAAACTTTTATTGGTTGGAAGAGTAAAATTCATAGAGATACAAAAAGGAAACTTGTCCATATACATAAATAACGTGATTCTTGTTCTTGCTTTTTATTTTGGCATCCGGCGATCTAGCAGATACGACTTATCAATTGGCAACGTGGATAATATTGAGCATTGTACATACGTACATGGATTTCTGTATACCGTGATTGAACTGGGCTATATCATGTACCTATGTTGACGATGAAAACAACGGGATCAAAACCCGTTCCATTTTTATAGGAGAATGAATAAATTTATGCTTCCCGTACAGTTTACGTTAACCATATTATCTGGCATAAAAGGCTTAAGTGGGCTTTCCCTGTGTCCCTTATATTTGGATATACATACAGGTATGCTTATCATCAGCGGCATATATGCTTATACTTTTTATTATAAGAAACCGAATCATCATCGTCATCATGACCATGGCACAACAACACACAGAAATCAAATAATTTTCCAAGTCAATAGTTTTATTGATTGGAAAGTGGAGCAATGGAAGGAAAAAAGTACAAAGCGGAGATTAGGGAAGAGTCAGCGAAAGTTAGTTTGCCTCTAATTTTGCTCCTCTTTTAACCGTGTACACTTATTTAAGGTTGGAAAGAAATGTACCATTCTATTTGTTTCTAAGAAGGCTTGTTTGTATCATCTCGTCTCGTATTTACTTAACTTGACATGGTAGCAAGTAATATGCTTCTGATGTCAATTTCTTGGTGGGTTCGCCGAGATTTTTTTTCAGTCAGGTAAGTACAGTACGCTCATATTATTACAGAAGACATTACTTATTGTTGAAATGTGAAATTGAATGTTAGGTATTCTGACTTCCCTGAACTTGTACACAATCTTCGAGCTGTGCCAATGAAAGTGGAGGGAATTGCTGACTGCTTCTGGCACGAGAGATCGCCTCCTATGAAGAAGGGCAGTAAATCTCGTCGGATTATCACGCAACTTTGAATCATCCAAGTGGCGGCCCCAATTTTCCACAAGACAGCGTGCTGTTCATTCCACTTTCTCTTGGCCACCGCGCCCCATTCTCGGTGCGTTAGTAGGCATTTAAGGTATGTTACTTTTGAGGTAAACGAATTAAGAAGCTTCATCAAAAATTGAACTCATTCAATGTCCTGGACTTCTAACCTTTCTAGAGCACTACGCAGCCAACAATAGGCATAATGGAGATAATGACTCAATGACTACCTACATTGACCACTCACAACAGCTCTCCCGTGTTCCAGTGTAATCGGTGCAGCATTTCCAGCATCAATTGCCAACATCTATAGACGTATTATTTGGATTGACAAACCCGTACGAATTGTTGTTAATTTTTCTGTTAAATAAGTTTAAATAATTAAAAAAATCTCATCAGGGCTTAAATATATTGGCAAACAGGCTGTATTACATAGACACTTGCTACCAGCTTATTTGCATTTTACTTGCTTCTAAGGTTTGAAGGTAAAAGTTTGTTGTTTCTTTTTGACAACAATGAGGATCTTGATTATCATGGTGTGAAATCCTACTTGTTTTCCTTTAATTTAGTTTTCAGATTATACTCAAAAGTGAAAGGGTTTATACAGCACGCAAGTGGCAAACATGTTAAGGATGTCGTATTATTTCGATGCTTTGCCCTTTTCTGAATTTTCTTCTCTCCTGTCCTGAGTCTTACCAAACTTGTGTATATGCTTTACTTCAAAGTTGTTTCGCCGTCTTTGTAATCATATCCCATTCTAAATAAATGAATTTAAGAAGAAAAGATGAAATTAGCTCCTGTGATTTACACAATTATGCAAAGTTTTCTTTTTCCTCCTCTTCCACTGTCTGTCTGTTGTATAGCGGGTGCCAAACAGGAAAGAAAGTGAGAAAGTTTATGGGGGAAAATTAGATTTAAAGTGAGGCAAAGTCATCTATCATGCTACCTTTTCAGAGAAGAAACGACAATCATCATCATTGTACAGCGAATCCTGACAAGATTCTAAGATTTCCTTTGAAAGAAGCAAATCATGAAAAACTCACATGAAAATGTTTACTTTTAGCGGGGAATGGCAAACACGGTAGATATTCAAAACACAAACAAGGTTTGTTACGCTGATGATGATACTAATTATCACTCTTTCTCTTAAATTGGAAACCCAAAGTTCACAAGAATTTTTACGCCATGAAAAAGAGGTGTGTCACGCCATCTCAAACACTGTTCTCCATTTAAGCTTCAAGTCCATTGTCGTGTCATTAATGAACAGACAGCAATGCAATTCAGGATTCAACATCAAATTAATTATAACTTACAGTTTCCGCAGTTGTTGTTTTGGTTAATTACATGCAGGTGCAATGTATTTTTATGATTGAAGGCTGTTTCTGAGAAACATGGTTATATGATAACATAAATGCTTTGTTTATGCAATCCATGTAAGTATATACCTTGTAATTCATATATATTTTCCTAAATAGAAGATGCTTCTACTTGTTCCCTTTCTCTGAAAGAGAATTAGAACGGAAGTAACAGCCCATCCGGTTAGAGTTTGGCAAATGCCGCCGACTACCAAGAGATTCTAATAAACAATGTGGCTCTTCAGTTTTACCTTGGGGTTTCGGAGAAACCAAGACCATTCTAATATTAAAAAGCAAAAGTCAGGCGTGTGCATTCTAAAAAGGTTGGATAAAGTAACCCGACAAAAAAATCGACAACATAGACCATAAGCAACAGCTCTGAAAGATACCTACAACAATGTTCACTCTGTTCCAGGTTCCATTCATTTATAATCTTTACGAAGAGCTAAGAGGATAACATAGAATACACAGCTAAACGTAAGACTGGAAAGTATGAAAAACCTATTTAATTTTCTTAACGAATGGAATCACGGTCTTCTACGCTGATTTACCTTAATGTTCCCTGTCTACTGATTAAGTATGTACACTGTCAGGAGAGAGAGCAACTGATGGATAATAGAGAAGAATGGATGAGAAGAGAAAGTAAGAAAAAAACTCGGTTTGCCAACACTACATATATCACCACACTATTCTTACTGTACATAAGTACATTCATTCCATTATAATAAAAATGAAAGGTAACTATACCCTAAAATAAAAATGGTATACAATTCATGAAAACGTTGCTTTTTGCTGCTGCTGCTCCCCACTTGCCATTCTACTGTATTTAGATAGTATATCCCCATTTTCGTGTAAATGTTGCCTAAAGGAGTCCGCCAAAGTGGAAAATCGTAAATTTTTATCTTATCTTTCTCTCTCTCTTTCCCTCTCTCTCTCTCTCACTTCTTCCCTTTCTGCTTCTCTGATGGATTGGTTTGATCAGTTTTCCGTTTCACATTAATTCTTCTTGCTTCTCCTTCCGCTCTTCTCTCTCGTGGTGTTCATATTTATTTCCAGTTTCGCAGAACCACACAACTATCGTCTTGGAAGTACATAGGTAGATAAATAGTCTGTAGCAGTGTGCGTCGTCTGCTACCTTGAAAGTTCAGGTGAATTAGGTGGATGGATGGATACAAAATCAGGATGATAATAGTAATACGTAAACCAAATGTAGAAGCAAGATAAGCAGGAAGAAAAGGAGAATATGTAATGATAATAGCAAGGAAATTGGGAAAGAGGGTGGTGCTCTTTCTCCAAAAAAGAAGTTAACGTGTGTGTATTTGGGCACAGGTAAAAAGTAAAGGAAGTAGTGATAGTACAGCTCTCTGTATACGAGAATGATTTGTACGCATACGCTTTCTTTTATTCTATAACGCTCAATTCTTCTCATTCCACCTAGCATGATGCATTAAGGAAATTATCGTAACTGGTGACCAACTTTTAATAGGTTTGTCTCGTCTCGTCTATGTTACTTTTTATAAAGCTAATATTCAACAGAGCGTACATTACACTGCACTGCTGGTAGTACTTTATATTATACGTAGTACTATCCAAATTAGATCGTGATACTTCTTACCTACCCGCAACATCCATCATTTTCTAGTGTAATAATTCATTTTCTCCAGCTACAAACAAAGAATAAAAAAAAGTCTTGAGCTTTCTGGCATGACTCCACTACTGAAAGATCCGCTTTTGTTCCTTGGGCCTTGCAAATCATTTGTTAGTTACAGTAGCTTATCATTTTAATGCCTACTATCCATGTCATAGACTAAACACTATAGACCACCAACTACTATCAGCGCTAAAATATTATCACGTCCGCGTCCTACTTATTTCCAGCTTTGATCTGATATCTTTTATCAGTGGTTTAGTTAGATAGATTAAATGTTATATAAGTATTATTGGAAGAACATAAGAATATTGTTAAACATATGCATTTATTACTTACAATCGTATTTTGGAGGGTAATATTAGGGATATAAGTCTGTGTACCAAATTTTTTTATTGGTAAATTGAATTGCATCGCAAGAATCGCACGAATGACACAATCCCATTAGAACATTGAAAAAGGTTCTAGGCGTGTTTACTTAACAGCTTTTTTGTCTGAAATGTACATCTCCGTACTATTTTTTGCACAGCTCACAATGCCCAAGCCGATCTATGCACAACGTCCCAGTTTTTTCAGTAAACATTGTGTACATACTTAACTTCCCAATCTTGTTTTTTATATTCACTCTCTGTTTGTGTGTCTCTAGTATACATGCTTGTTTGGAAGAAAACAGAGAGGGTAAAGATTTTTATAAAAGTAGTCCACACAGACGTTACTTGAGAAAGTATGTGTGTGTGCGAGTCTTTAGAGACCTTTGAGAAAGTATTGGTGGGTGCCTCAAGATCATCCCTTTAAGTGGAATATTACTATTCTCTCCTCTCTGTGTGTTCGTTCCGCGTTCCCATTCCTATCGTCAGCCTCTATATAAAGCGGGTAAATATATACACACACATATTTACGTATAAAAACAGAAGACGACGGTGACTCTCTACTCCACCACGACCGCATCCTCTACTAAACACAAACTGTCATCACTGCTCCTCCTGGCAAGAGAACTGGTAGTATTCGTAGTAGCAGCAGTAGTAGTAAGCACTTAAGTAGACAGAGAGAGAAAAAAAACGAAAAAAGAAAGCTGAGGGAGAAAGCACGGGAATAGTAAGCGAAGAGCAACCACCGAATCCACAACAGCTTAACTAAGCTCCTCTACCATCATACTCGTAACTACAAAGCTAAACCAAAAAGTATTTTAGCTTTTCTCGCTCCTCTTGTTGTGCTGCTCCTCTCAGAATGATGATGGTGATCAACAACATTACCAGTTGTAGTAGTAGCACTGCATCCACCACCTCGACTATTTCTCTTTCCATTTCCACCATCACACAACCACTACTACCACTGCCGTTTCACAAGTCTTTATGGTAAACCTAGTTTTTCCCTTGTGAGTCTTTTTCTCGGTACTGTGAATGGGCTGTGTGGAAGAAAGAGAGAGAACCGAGCCAGCGAACAGAGAAAAAAACAGAAAAAAGAAGAAGGTTAGTCGTGTTCATAGATGGGAGATTTCTTTTTTGGAAGCTGGAAGCTTTCTTTGAATGATGATGCTCCAGCTTTGTAGTACTAGTCGCTAGCAGAAAGTTGGTGGTGGTGAGAGTTGGATGGAGAGATGCAAAACGAGAGCAAGGATCATCATCACCAGTAGAGAATCCAGTGGTGGTGGTAGTAGACGTAGAAGAAACAAGTGGTGCGAGTGTGTGTGCTTTCTTTCTCTCGTGTGAATAAGATGATTTGGCGGTGGTGAAAACGGCTGGAGCAGTGGGAGTAGCATACAGACAGGGTAAAAAATGTATACACGCAGCAGCTAGCAGGTTTTCATGATGATGGGGGAAAAGGAAACAACAACAAAAGTAAAAGTAACAAGATCATCCCTCAAATGTGACTGACTTTCTTTGCCTGCGTTTTTGAGAAGAGAGCCTGGTTACGGTAGCCGTACGGTGTTATTTATTTAGTGTAGAGAACGTTCACCTTTTTCCATAAATAGATTATTTACATGTTAACGTATTATTATATATAATGGCTGAGTAAATAATTTCGACATTTTTCACGGCTGGTATTATTATGAAATTGTGTATATCTTCAAACAAGTGCTGCTAATGTACAATAGGAAAGGTATAAAAATGGGCCTTGGCACTGTTTCCGGAAAGTGATGAATGTGAAAGTGGAGCGGTGATAAAAATCTGCACATCCATAACAACAAAATATCCAATCAGTGAATATCAGTGAAGAAAACTTGATCAAAAGCGGGTACACTTTGTTTAACGAAGAAAATTACGAAAGGGGTGAAAGTTTTATAATCATGTTTGCATCACGTTTACATGACTAGAATTTGTGTCAATGATGATTCCAAGGACAAAGTTGATAAGTGAGCATTACAACTCACTCATGAAAAGCGTGTGTAGAACATAAAAGCTGAATATAGAATAAACATACGCTGCAACAACCTATCATTATCATTACAGCAGAAGACGCAGTATCGAAAGAATAATATGTCCCTTTGTTGCTGACAACGACAATGGTTGATATTATAGGCAACCTAGTCCATATTATGAGGACATTCCCACCAGCAACCTCCTCCGCCTCCTCATTGTATTCAATATCAACGGCTACGACCTTCATTCTTTTCTTTATTCATTGCAGTCCTCCAGGTATATTTACATTAATTTGGGTGACAAGACAAACAAAAAATATATATAAAGCACATGTTTTTTTCTCTACTTTGAAACTATTTCGAAATAAAATAAGATCAATTAATACTAACTACTATCATTATTATGCATACACTTTACAAGTTTTTTTCCTATTTGGCTAAAAAGTTTATTATGATTTTATTATTTTTATTGTCAACCAAAAACACAAACAGAAGAACAAGTTCTTTTTATTGACAAATCGAGATATTTTTATCTTTTAAAAAAACTTTTATTTCCTCTTCTGGTTCAGCACAAGTAGAAAGTAATGTCTTCTTTTTGCCGTTATGCTAGTTTTCCCTTTTGGTTGAACATTTATATACCTAAGTTTGGTGGCAATGACAAAATAAAAGTTTTCTTCTTCTTCTTTTTTTGTCTGATTGTATATTTGCCTTTGCAAGAATGAAAGTATGTGTCTACACTTCCTAATAGATTATGTGTGCGTACATAGTAGTGGCAGTATTTCTCACACTAAAGTCTGAATGGTTTGTCGAAGAAGAAGAAACGAAGTGCAAATGGATTATTGTTGGGAAAGTTGTTTGGCGGCCTCCGTTTTTTACTACTTGTGCTAAGATTTGGAGTGTTTACGGTGGCGGTCGTATAGTAGTAGCTTTTTGACAAGATTTACAGCTCATTGAAAATAGATTGGGTCAACTAGCACACTTTCTTCACCAGTACAATGACTTGGTGCAGTAAGTGCCACCACGGCTACTGTATAACTACTAGGTTTACTACTACGCCTCATCTTCCTTTTTTGGTTATCGCCAAAAAAAAGACAACCATCCCTCCTTTCTATCCTGTAGATATACTTACATCGATGAGAGGGTACAAAGTAATTTGTAGAGACAAAAAGATAGAGTGGGAGAAAGCAAGTTTTATATATTAAGTACTTATCGCTATTTTGAAGTACGTACCATAGAGGAAATCGGAAAAAACGACTAGGTAGTATTATAATGCAATTTGTGCGAAAGTTTTAAACAAAAGAGGGAAGAGCTTGTTTCCTTGCTACTTCATCTCTACGCGGTATCACGTTTGACCTCAACTTGTACACAGAGTGGAGGAGGAGAGGGAGTGCGGAAACGGCACTTAGGAATTGCATCCTTAATTTATTATTTTTTCCCTATGATACCAGTTTTCCTGCCTGATTCTGACGGGCGGAAGTAATAGTACAAACATTGGAGGATATCAGTGAAGACGATGATGATAAAAAAATATTGCTAAATATGCGAGGTGGATCAATAACAGATCTAAAATATCAAATATATACTAGAATGTCTGTATAGTGTATTCTCATGGGTTGCCAAATAGAATTACGCAGTTTCATTTTTTACTACTCTTTCAAGATGCAACTTCAAGATTCTTTAGGTATTTCTAGTCTACTTCTGTAAAATATTAAAAACTGCAGAGAAACAGTTTACTATTGTAGGGAAGAAAGTCAGTAACCTTCCATCTATTTTTAAGGAAGCCTGTTCAGAAGGCAATGCAGGCAGATAAAAAACTAAACAGGAAAAACAATTATCTCAGAAAACGTAATCCGTGTGAAAAGAGGAACGGAAAGGGTTGAAAGCAAGGTAGAATCAGAATTTATGAGAAAAATTAAAATGCACATAAGGAAAGATAGCAAGGATTTATTTAGGTAGCAACGACATTGAAACTTCCTTCAGTGCGTATATGCTACTATACTTATCATCAAGTGCCATTTACTTTATATACTGTGCATATCTATCCTTATTCCCTCTTGTGAATTTTCCAGTGAAAGAATCCCGTTAAAAGCTCTTTTTAATCCGCCACTGATGATAATATCTAGCCTGTGTTCATCAACCTGCTAAATTGCTGTGGTTGCAGAGATTTAATAATATTATGAATCAAAACCTGCAACTGCACACAAGCATATTTCTACTATTTGGTATGGTGGATGGATGGATGGTGGAGGTTTGGGGTGACTTGAGTCAAACCCCGTATCAAGCCTTGCAAGCAAGCGAGCGAACAAGAGAGCTGAGCAACTCTAGCTGACTTTCACTTTTCCTTTCCTGCACTTTTCCTCGCCTGTTTCATAGCCCGTTCAATTCCTCTCTGCATTTTATGAATGCATTTCCAGTTGAGGATGACGATCATGATGACGTTTGTATTTTCTTGCTTTTGTTGTCTTCCTGTGCGTGCAGCACACAGAAGAAGCAATTTATTATTGTTGTTGAGTTGGTTTGTATGCATGTATTGGCAAGGGTCAATACACAGTTCATTACCAGACTTGTAGCAGTGGATAAATGAATTGAGGGAAGCCGTGCATATGCATCTTCCGTATATCTTGCATGCACGGTTGCCCTACTACAAAAACAACGACCATCAACTCGTCAGGTTTTTCGTGAGTAGAGTTTTTTTACTTCAGCTATAAAGTAAAAAGCGGAAAGATTGTCTCGAACAAATAACTTTGCTTATTTCTCTGGTTTAAAGCAGAGTTGAGGTGGTTGATCCGAACAATAAACAGGGTGAATACGAAAGTGAATCAAAATCTTGTACTTTATTTTTGTATGAACATATAGGCATGTTAACTGCATGTACATTTTTTATTTACGGAGAAAAGCAAAGAGTTGCTGATCTGATCATCATCAACCTCCTCCTCTCAATGTCATCGTCCTGTTTACGCGTAAAGCCCTGTGTTTGTAAAACGATAAAAGGAACAGAGAGAAGTACAAACAACACACCAACAAGGAGCAAAGCCAAAGGGATTTCGAAAGTTCACAGTTGAGAAGGCTGATTTGAATGGGTGATTCCCAAGTGGTGGTGGAGGTGGTTCTTGTAGTATAGTGTCGGTGCAATATATCTTGTCTTTAGCATAAATCAGAAAAAGGAGATAAAGACAGAGAGGTCGAGAGGGAGAAACTCATTTGCTGATGGAGTTACACTCACTCAATCTATTCATTCATTTTTTCTCTTGTTTTTTTTCTCGTTCTGTCTGGTGTACAAAAAAATGGGCTTTTGTTGATAAAATTATATTAATTTTTTTAGGATTTTCGGAGATAAATATAGTGTAGTCGGATAAAAACAAGATTGTTAGACCGTAATTATATAGAGGAGAAACCCATGTCATTTTGATTGTTTGGTGTCTACTCTTACATTCTTGCCCCATTTGCGTATTTTAATATTATTCCACTTGAAAATCTACGCAAAGAGTCATTACACCACGACAGTGATAATAAAAAAAAGTATTAATAAGGGCGTAATGATAGATATCACACGGTGCAAAGGGGTGGTTTGCTTACTCATCACCAAAAGCTCGTTCAGACAAAAGAGGCTTTTATGCGTGAGGAATTGATGATGTTGATACCAGGGTGCTCTAGATTATTCGCACTGACAGTGACAGTGCACCAGGAAGAAATACTACACGTGTGAAAATGACTAATGGTTCTTGGCAGTACAGATAATACATTTGGAATGTGGAAGTACCTAGTTTCAGGCAGAGTTAATACTAAAGTGATGATGGTCACGATATAAATGTTTTCTCCTGGAAATTTTTCAATTCTACTCTCGATGATTTTTTGTTCAGTGGCCTTTGAAATGACCTTTAATGCATTTTGACAACGATATAAGATACCTTTTTTTGTAAATTGATTGGTATTGACTATTCTCGTAGCCGTGTGCAATTAATCCCATTATATTCGCCTGCGGCAGGTTGCCCCAAATATCCAAAGCAACTTATGACTTTCATTCTGTATCTTCCAACAGTTATTCTTGCCCTATTCCATTTTCTCTCTCTCAAGATAACAGAAACTCTCCTTGGAGAACTGTTCAAGTAAAAAACCAATCAGATTAATAAGTTGGTAGTGTGCAAGAGGAAAAGCTATCAAGTTACGATGAAGAGTATAAGCAGTGCAACATGAGTAGTAGAAGTACTTTTTATTGCTGCTGCTGTTGTTGTGTCCTATTAAATAGTATTAGCACCATTTCTATTATATAATTATCATCATCACACCATTATTATTTGTTATAGCAGCTTCCTCCAAAATAACCTTGAGAGAAACCACTCCTCTCTGCTTACTTAAAGCTTCAAGTCAATGACTCCCATAATAATATTACATTATTACGTACGCACACTTTACTTCACTTTTCATGTATACAATCCTCCTCGTCCTCCAGCTCTTCCTCTGAAACACTTTCTCTTGGCCCAAAATATAATCGACCAAGTTGCATGGTGGTCTGTGGACGGTAAGGGAATATATGTGCATAAATGCCATTGTACGGAGAAAGGGTGAAGAAAGGGAGCAGATCACCAGTGCTGGGAGGACGACGGGGACGAGGATGACGACGACAAAATTCAATTTATTTTCTGTGCTGCTTTTCAACCTCACAATAACCTCTCTCCATTCCTGATAGCCTCTCGCTTTTAACCGTACACTTTATATGCCTAATATTGGCCTTAAACATATAACGGCACTTGCAGTTTGTAGTGCCACTCATACACAAAATTGAACAAGTCATCATGATGAGAAAACGACAATGATGGCAGCGGTGCTAGTACTACTTGTAGTAGTAGTAGCTTCATAATAATAAAATAGACGTATTGTATTGGAAATGTATATACATTATATCGCCCTAAACAATCTAAAGTGTACACAAGTTTCTGACCTAGAATAATGGCAAACAAAGCACGCGACGTTATAGGAGTGTAGGAGTGAAAAGTTCATTCCACTTCTACTTCCACCACCACCGCTGCTTCTTCTGCTACATTTTCTTGTTGAAGCCTCTTCTTCGCTCCGTTGTCGTCTTGTGTCAACCAAGCAGTTCTGTGATGAGAAGAAGTGAGAGGAAAGGAGTGAAGGAGAAAGTGAACAAGCTTATTGAATAAAGCTGTTTTAAAGTTACTTGCATGGTTGCCTATACACTTTTAGGACAAGTTTCTAGGGTGACTACTACACACTACTGCCACTATTATACCGTTACCGTGCATATTATGGTCTTGTGTAAACTGATACTGACGGATGATGATGGTAATGATTACGCATTACACGTCACTTATGATAATGTATGCATTATTGACTTGCCATGAAATTCGGGATGATGACTGCGGTGGCAGTGGTGTATACAGTGGCATTTCTTTCCTTCTCTTCATTTTCCTGCCATCACCACTACTGCACTGCATTGTAGTTTGGTGTGCAAAAAACGACTTTTGGGCAATGATGATGTCAAAGGCAACGTCTTTAGTTTTCTTCTCACTTGATCGTTTCCAGAAAGCACGTGCTTTTGATTTATATGTAGAGTCAGAACAGCAGAAGCGACAGAAAATGAAAGAAGTTTTCTTCTTGATTTCTTATCGTTTACGGGAGCGTGGTAGGCATGTGGGGAGAAAAGCGGAAGCTAGACAGGGTCATGACTTCGGTTACCTGCATGTTATTGCTGTGTGATCGGCGAGGTTTTTTCTTGCAGAAAACAGTATTATATTTCATTCAGGTAGAAATATATGTTTAAGTAAATATAGTACACTAGACTTTTCAACTACTAATAATATTGTATACATATACCTGAGTCTTGTCTGGCTTGAAACACAAAAATCCTTGAAAAGGTCAACGTATCAGCGTCTTGCAACGATGGTGATGATAAGGCCAAATGAACTTGACACTTTTGTACTGGAGTCCAACTCCATGATTTTTCGTTATTGGAATTGTTTTATTTTCTTTGATATTGAATTTCTACTTTGAAGTGTTGAATTTCCGAAATTTGAGAAAAACAAAAATTCTTAGAATTACAATCATCAATGCAAGCGAAATAGGATGAGGGCAAGGACAAGGAAATATGTTTTAACTATAATTTTCTGTAATATTCTGTTCCCATCATCACCATCGCTAAAACATTGTTTTTATGGTGCAGACGTAGTGGTTAAGTGAATGTATTTAAATCAGTTTGCTTTGCTGA
>JAHZMV010007234.1:0-10846 GCA_027743765.1 Coecobrya sp. COE2
CTTTCACCGACATGTGGCAAGACGGGAGTAGCTTAATTTTTCATCTTGCAAGACATCTTTTTTAGATTATTTCTAGACACATCTTTAGAAGAATATGCGAGGATTTGCCCTTGGCAAACTCCTCTTCATCCTTGTACACTGTTGGAATTTTACTTGGTTTCATTAAACGTGCAATGAACTGAAAGAGCGGATCTTGTAGTGTCTTCGACAGAGATTTTCCTTAGTTCTTGTAATGAAACATGCTTTTATGTAAACGGGTTAAATACCAAGTCTGCTATAAACTATTCGGAGAGAAGGAAATTAATAGGTACTTTACCACAAAATTCCCTTTAAAAATGCAAATATTCTAAAATAAAAAATGCAAAGAAAGTCATTGATCATGTTTCGTTGCTCATACATTTCTTTCTCAAGATTTCAGAATGACAAGACCTGTCAGTAGATCGTGTGCTATCTCGAAGAGCTATCATTATTCCATGTCATGGAAACGTGATCTGGGAGATAGAAGCGAATAAGTACATATACCGCAATATGTTATTGTGTAATTCGAATTCAAAGGACCCGTAATAATTTTCTATTCATCGTTTAACATCCACTCGATAATAAGAATTCGAGCACAATTGTATCTCGTTAGTGACATGCAACCAATAATTTCTGGTTACCTAAAACGGGCAAGTTTCTAATGTCCGAATAGCATTCAAAAGAATAAATACAGAAAATGGGCAGCCGATCCATTATAGATTTATGAATTCATGGAACATCGTCGTCGTTATGTAAACGGTATATTGAATAGAATAGCAGTCAAAGGGATAAAAAATTGCGTGTCAGGGATTAACATCCTCAACGTGGCCAAAGACAAATTTACGCCGTTCACGTTTTTCAACAAACTTATCTTTATCCGTTGGCAGTGAAATTGAATAGGCAAGATATTTATTCATTCGAGGAATGTTTCGTACGTCAGGGAGGATTTATACACCAGCGGGAACCGGAAAGTACTCCCAAATTTATATATATTTATATATTTGTTTATAGATATTTCAATTATCCAGAGAGAATGAATGAATCCTAAAATAATTTACGTTTTAAAATGAAATTGTCCACGTTTCCATGAAACATTGTTTTAGTTTAATTGAAATATATTCCTGTAGCTGTAGTTAATGCAACACTCTTGTTGTTTTCTGGTTTCGGAGAACACTCATTTCAACGAAATTACCTGCGATGTAAAACACGCTCAATTTAGATTTTAAACTTGTTTTGAAAATATACGCCGCCTTAAGTGTTTTAGTCTGCTTCTGGAAAATAATGTACTATTTTAATTTCAGATTTGCTTGTGAACATCTCATTTCTCTTTACTCTAAAGGGACGCTCTTGACACTTTCTACGAGCTTGTGTTGAACGGCTTGTAACATGTATTTCACTTTAGATATATTTTGCTATGGCATTACGTACACGGTCTTACTTTTAGCTCTTGCATTTTCTTGAAGAAAGTTTTTGTTCAGCGTCTTGGTTATTTTTGTAATGCCCGGAATGAAACAAAAAATTTTATTAAGCTGTTTCTCCTAATTTTATTTCCATCTAATACAACTGTGTTTCAGCTTTGATAAATTGTTTTTAAAAAATTTTCTTTCTAAATTAGACATCTGCTTCTCTACTTGCTTCAGGTTTTCTAGACAGTTTCCGCCACTTGTTTTATGATTCCAGTTAGGAAATGCTACTCACTATTGAATGAAGGAAGATATATTTGAATTACCTCAACAAACTTTTGTCCAAGGTCAGAATTCGCTCCAAGGTCAAGAATAATATTAATAAAATGTGTTGCAGCAATCAACTGTCTGTTGATTAATATTGATTTCTAATCTTGAAACCTTCGTCAAGGAACTATTTACTAGGTAAATGCTGATGTAATTTTGTACCATTTTCCATTGAAAAAAAAATTCACTAAGCTTTCACTGGGAAATGAGAAAAGTAAATTTACTTACCAAGGGATCAATTCCATTTGATTTTAAATTCAAGTTGATTTCAAAAAGAGTTGCTTTTTACATATATTTCCTGAGAGGATATCTGTACGTGTGCTTAGAATTTAAAGAGACGTGATACTCAATGGAACCGGAACCTGCTCGGAGACTCTTCAGTATCCGACTGAAACATGAAATATAAAAGCACTCGCTTTTCATTGCACATCTCCCTATCTTCTAAACCTGGAATGCCAGTACTTCGTGTAGCAGAATATCTTTGTTCATTTCGCGCATATAAAATGGCAGTGAGAGAAGACTTGATTAATAGAAATGGCAAGAGTATACGGCTTTTCTTTAAATATGATAGTATTTTCTGGAACTTAGAGCTCTATAAAAACTATGTAAAATACTGTGAATAGTTTGCACGTATTTTTTATCCTGGAACTTGCATCTTCTTGACAATAATTTCTGTGGCTTTGCCTTTTATAAAAACCAATGATATATTGGCATACACTAGGTAAGATGTATTACCATTTATAAATCGTTACCAAATGTTTGATGTAACCCTGAAATAAAATTGTGTAAAGATATTTGAACCACAGAAGAGTATTTCACTTTCCCATTTCTCGGCTGCATAAAAATGCATTTTGTAGACTTGCATTGCAACTTGTTAGACGGAAGGTAGTGAATACGTTTAACTAGCACCCTCTAACAAATAATGGTTTTAGAAGGAAATAAAAACCAAGAAGGAAATAAAATGTTTTGCAAGCTTATTCCATCTACTCATCATATTCAAAGCGTATTTGTTTCATCGAATATTCCAGCCGTGTCTCAAATTATTATTTCATTGACTATAAATTCTGGTTATGGTTCCTCTTCTTCCTTTGTCATGGTTCAAATAATTTTTTTCGACTCGACATTTTAAATGTCCCTCATTTTCTAATCATCTTAACAAGTCTTCAAAATTATTTTTGTCTTGCATGCATTTTTGGAAAAGGAAGGCGCGTTTTCTTTTAACTTTAGTTAAAACAGCTGGCTTTATAATTGATGGGAAAGAACTATAAAATGTATACAAACCGGAACAGTATCAGGCATTCTCTAGAAAATAATAATTTAATGTTATTTGTCTAACACTACACTACACTGAATTACAGTCATTTCGTCGTAATTATGTTCTTTTAGTTTGAAATTAGAACCGATATTCAAAGAATGACTTCGTATTTATACGGCAATAAGTTAAGGAGCATGTATATTTTAAAATGAAGCCAATCTGGGAGCGCCGAACCAAGCAGTGTTTTGTTGATTTTTGGTGTTTCCTCAACACAAAGAAATAAGATCCTGTCTTGTCTGGGCCTTTTCCGCTTTTTAGACAAAAGTCAGACAAGTTTTAAAAGTGAAACAGTTTCTTGTCCGTATTTAAGTTAGTGTATCACCAACTTATTCTCTTTGAACAAAGCTTATTTATAACAATGCGAAATGCTATTTCTGTTCTGGACTGCGTGACAAAGTGATATTTGAGATATTTCGCAGACCACGAGAGACCCTATTTTTTTAAGTATGATTTCTGTTTTTAACTTCATTTTGTCACAAAATACAAATCATCATGATTCCGTCTACAAATCTTTTTATGTTGGAATATTTTTTCGTACAAGATAGTAATGGTTTTCAGGATGTCATTTAAGGCATTCCCGGTGTCATGTTTCGAGATTTCCTTGAAGCAACATGTCAAAATGTAAATGACAGTGACATTTTGACGAGGGTATGACAATATTTCTGCAAAATGGACCATCTCGACATGACGTTCTGATATTGCTCGATTGACGCACTATTGTGATGAGCAAGCATGCAGAACACCAATGTATTCGCAAAAGGTTGCCTTTGTTTGAAAGAATTCGTATAAGAAATTACTTTAAACGCAAATTTTCAAGAGTGGATGCAGACAAAAATATCAATTTGTCTACGACATATCATGACATTCTGATGTGACAGAAACTAATCAATGGCAATTCAACTTCAAAATCCTAAATCCAGGTATACCTTTCGTTTGTCAGGACATGAATATATCAGTGTGATATTGACATGTTATTTGTCGTATGACAATTGGCCAACCCTTTGAACACTTTGTGGGAAATTGAAATGACAAATGTGTCTTTTGTCTACTTTCTGTAATGAAGCGCCGAATTCTGTAAATCTTATTTTCTCTTATAGTTTTCCTTAGGCCAGCTTAGATTTTATTTTAGTTCAACAACTAGAAGATTAACCGTTACGCCACGTCTTTTTCGTCCCAATAGATCATATTCCTCGTTGGCCACATTTGCTACAAATTGAAAACCTTTGATATCTATGAAAGCAAATTTTACTAGGAGCAAACACAAAAGGAAATTAAGCAAAGATAATTCTAATATGACTTGTATTATGCCACAGGCTTGTTTCCTGTGTTGTTTTAGAGAAGCTCAGCTTCATTCTACTCACAGGATGGTGGGCGGATTTATCATTTGCTTCAGGGAGGTGTTGATAACAACCATAATATATTCATGAGTACTTTTGATAATACCAGATGCAGACCATTCTTGATTTATTTATTCCTCAGCAATTACCTTTTCCTTACAAGGTGAAACCATCAAAGGATTTCTTTGGTATTGAGAATAATAGATTGGCTTGTGGTATCAGGGTATGTACCTTTGAGTCAGTTGGCATCATCGAGATTAAAGCTCCACGTGAAATATATTCCTCGATGCTAATCATAATCAAAACACTGAACAGGTTTTGCTTTCTATCACGGTTGAATATTTAAGAACTTTATCTGGGGAAAATTCATCAGATTTATGTATAAGGAAAACGAAACACATTTTTATTTCTTGGATATGCTAACTGCTCCGTTCTCCAACTATCCATGAAATTTATTCAATTGGATATCAAAGTTATTTTTAATTTCAAGGTCAAAGTACAGACTTGATGCTAAGTGGCTTTGTGGGCATTTGCGAAACCTATATTGATCAAAAGCCATCTCCTTAACTTGATTGATAAACTTAAAAATTCGATTCAAAACAAACACAGGAACCATGGTTTGGATACTTATTAATTTTGTTGAAGGACATCCAAACATTTCTAAAAATAAATGGAAAAATACATATTCTGCTCTAATGCCAATAGTTTATGATCGTATATAGATTTTTAGAATTGTATCAACCTGCAAGCTACAATCGAGTTTTCTTCAAGCATGTGAGAAACCTTGAATGATTGTACATATTTTGTTAGCGGCATCAGAATATTTATTATGATACTTTTTGCTTTCTCAGCAAACACCCACTTTGGTAAACATCTAAGCATACAAACAAGCAAGCAAACTGGCCTTCTTTTCGTTACAACAAAGTGCTTTGGTGAAAGTTCGAGATCATTTTAACGCACAACATGGCTACCAGGATCATGACATGAGGTGAGCTTTGATCGGTAAGCAAAATATTATGCTGATCTTGGAATAAAAAGGAGTTAGGTTGGCCTTCATGGATAATTGACATTACCCTCGGTTTTGAAGTGTTTGAAAGATCATAGTTATTATAATTGATCTACAAAATTGTATTTGTGTTACTTTAACAATACTAATAGATACATTTCCTTTACCTGCATGCGAGTAAACAAAATTTTGGTGTAAACAAGTTTATTTTTGTAGTCTTTAATTTCGCTGACCTTGTAAAAGAGTACCTTCAAAGCTAGTTAAATTAATTAATAATATTGTATTCTGTTTCGCTTCGGAGAGAAGTTTCTAACGGATAACTCAAAATAAATGGCGTCGTTAAAGCAATTTAGCAAAACATTCTACGAATGAATGTCTGCATTATTTTCATCAGATGTGCAGTTCACGTATTTCTGTAAATACGACATCTTCTTTGATCACGCAATGTAGCGTAATTGAATAGTGTAGAATTTATTATTCCAAGAATGTCTCGTTTTGGTGAACTGGACGCAGGCCTCCTTTGTAGGCACGTACCAAACATCTGTCTTTAAAATATCCGTTGGCAATACAACATTTTACTCAAAGAGCAAAATAATGTCAGTAGGTGGTTAATGCTGTGCAAAACGTAAATATTTACATCAACTGCGTATTTTAGGTACGGCCTAAAAGCACTCCAATGGATTTAAAAAAATCACAACATCCCAAATAATCTCATCTTCCAATGAAATCAATTACTTCAGAATTTGTTTAGAATTTAAAAGGAGGGCGGAATAAAAATTGTAATTTTGTTTTTGATAACTTGGTAAGTATTTTCGAGTATGCAATGTTCGCATTTTAAAAGAAATTGCTTCAGGTTAAAAACCGGTTTCTTTAATTTGTGCTAGTATAATTTTGTTTTGAGCAAACATAAATTTACAAGGTCTCGTTCCAGACTGACAGGCAAACTTGTCGAAATGTTTAAACAATATGTTAACTTGTCAATATTTGCTAGTATATTACACTGCTTGTATATTTTAGTAAAAAGTATCAACTATTTCCCTTGCGTAAATGTAAACATCCCCAAGATTTCGCTTTTAAAATGAAATCCTGAATTTACGAGAAAAAGGGATTGATATTTTGTTCATTTGTGTGAATATATTCTACGTAGCTATAAACATACACATACGCACGATTGTTTGTTTGATGTATTGTTTTCTCCAAGAAATATCTAATGATTTTTGGAATTTCCAGAAAAAAAAAGTTTAATCCCTATTATTGACAAACTAAGCAGTACTTATTTTGATACTGCAAACATTGCGTCTTCTTTGTATGAAATTCTAGGAAGGTGGCATCTTAAATAGAATGCAAATTGGAAACTATATTTCATGCAAATATGTATTCCGGAAGATAATAGAATATAAAATTATAATAAGAGGTTCTATGAAAATGTTTGATCGCACAACGCACACAACCTCACGTAAAAGGGAAAGTAATTGAATGAAAATCAAAGTAGACTGGTATCATTATTTTTGAGAATTGCACTGGAAAATATTTAATGCCATTCATTAAAATTTGATTTTTAAATTCTGAAACAATTTATATATGTAAGGAGTTTCATCAAAGAAGTGAGCTGGCATATGTGTAGCTGTAATATTGGTCTTATGGCTTTCACATTTTCTTGAGAAAGAGAAGCATTTCATTTTCAGCACTTTGTCTCATTATGTAAAGTATTACAACGGCAGGTTTGGGCATTAAATTTTCCAGGGATGCTCTGTCTCCAACTTCAATGGGTATGGAGAATTTATGTGCAACTCTACAATGTTTAGTTGTCCTTTCTTCCACACTCATATATTCCAGGTACCTGATAACCATTGCTGAATGAATCAATTTGTTATATCTTTCTAAGAACTTTCTTTCAACTAAATGATTTATTTGCCCAAAATAATTGGTTTAATGATTCTTGTTATTTTTATTTAAGGATTGTCATTAGGTCACGTGTTTGCATTCTTCATCATATTAAAACTATCCCTATGATTTTGAAACTTACACTGATTTGCTGAGATTTCTGAGTGAAACAGAATGACATATTGCCGAAAACTACATTTAAATTTATAAGTGTAATTTCCTCATAGCCGTGTTTTATAAATTCTATCAATAATACAATTCAAAACAGACGACTTGGTATTGACACATAAATAATAATCTTATCTTAATTGTATTTAATTTTGTCTTACCTGAAAAAATTGATTTTTTTCAAATATCTGGACCACGTTAGTTAAAATATAGTTTTCGCTTTCACTTACGCTGTTTCTTAACTCACAAAGTGCAGTATCAGAACTCACTGGAATAGGTATGAAAAAACCTACGATTCTGTAAAAAAGTTTCGCGCAACCCACAGGAATTAAGGGAGATGAACACCAACCTCCAACGCGTCCTTCTTCCAACTGAGAATGGAAGCCTTAAAACACTCTATTTTATTCAATTTGTTGGTTGCTTGGCTTCCTCTACAACTCGAGATTTGCCTTCTGTTACATATCTTCTTAAGATTTTGACTTCTAGTGTAATGTTATAAAGTTTGTTGTTCTTTTGAAAAAAAAAACTTTGATTTTTATGGCGAAATACATTTAAGCAGTATTATTACTCCCACGCAGAGTGACGGCGCCCTATGTTTAATCCTTAACTCCTTTGAAATTAACCAGGGCAGCCAGAACTGCAAAAAAATTCAAGAGCCTGTACATTTCGTAGATTAGTTTTTTATACAAACTAATGATTAAAGGATACTACAATTTAATTGAAAAAAATAGTTTAAAATTATACTTAAATTGTTGTTCCATATATTTAGGGTTCAGATTTTTGTTAAATTAAAAAGGCCCTTTTATAAAAACCGTAATATATATAGGTTAACATCTTACAGTAACCACAAACGGATATAAACGGATGAATTATTCAACAAGTAAAATTTTTAGTCACTTTTTGGAAAAAATCTTGTATTCTTATAAAAAATATACATCAGATTAATTCAATTTATATCCTTGTAAAGTTAGGAAAAGCAAATTACGATTTGAAAATTTATTTGTGATAATGTATGTTTACTACCATGTTAATCCAAAACATTTTCATGTGAGAAAATACCTATGTTCTGGTGCAGTTTTTCCTCATTGTTCAACTTTTATAACTTTAGACTCACTCCCTACTTCCTATAACATGGCGCCAAGGCAATTATTTTTTTAAATTGCTAATTTGCACCCAACGACGTTCATGTGTAAAACGTTTATGTACGGTTACAGCTGAGAAGTTTCCAAGTCAGCTACTTTCTTCATAACACGTCAATTTTCTTTAACAAGCAATAAAAAGCATTACATTTTCCGCCTACAAATTGCTCTCCAACAGGTGCTCCTACTGTGAATATCTGGAATTGAAAGCATTTGCCAAATTACTTTGATACAACAAGTAGAAAAATTTGATGACGGGTTTGATGAAGGAAATGCCTGTATTTTTAACTGAGGCCAATCATTCGTACAATGAACTGCAAAGTTAAATTGTAAGGTTGGAAAGCAATTGGGTAAGATGAACATGCGTTTTTTCCTTGTTTCTTTTTGTATAGTTCATGATATACATAACAACAGCAACTCAAGTAATGTCTTGTCATATAGAAATATTACAAAAACGCCTACAAACTGTAGAATTTATGAAATTGGTACAAAGAGCCAGTAGCGCAGTAAACAATCGATAAAATCAATAAAGTTTCGTATTACGGCAACTTGTTAATAATTCCCACGATTTGTCTTTTAGTCAATATTTCAGTAAATTGGAATTAAATTTACAAACGACAAATATGCACACCGAACTTGTTTTTCAAAAGCAAATAAATATTAATTGATTGTAATATCATAAGGCAGATTTTTTGAAAATGTAGGAAGCATAATATTTGGTAATAGTGCAAACAGAGATAATTCAACAAAGATTACGAAGGGCCGAATAAAGTACATAAGTTTACTAAAGGAATGAATTCCCCCGCAAATTTTACAATGTAAAGTCTCTTCCTTTTCCTACGCAAGGATTAGCAATGTACACATAGGTACAAATATTTGCACAATTTGGAAGGAAGGATTTTCATTGAGAAAATGGATTTCGACTGGAACTGTATTGATTTTTATCAGAAAGCCTACATATCTCAAGGAATGCAAGAGCAACAAAAATATGTTGTCCTGATAATGGTGGCATAACACATCATAAAGCAGACTATAAATATTTCTGGCATTGAAAACTCGACCTCATCGAATTGGAATGTGTTAGAAATAGTTGCGCTGCTTATATAAAAGAGCTGAATTTCCAATCTTATGGCAAAGATAAGAATTGTTTCCATTCTCAGCTCAATAAATATCAGGTAGAATAGGAATATATTTCATGTATGAATGTCCAGAAAAAATTCGTTCAGAGAACTATATAATTTTTGCAGCATCTAGAATATTTCAAATTCCAACAATTTCAGATTTTTGAGAGAACAGCTTTTTTGCACGTAAACTGATTTGCAATATTATTCCTCACTCCCTTGTAATTCCACATAAAAAATTTCGTGATAAATCCATGGATCCGAAATACGCATTCCAAATTCATTGTAATTGAAGTGGAAGGCATGGACGTAGGAAGATCATTAAGTTTTAAGTCAATTGCGGATACAAACATCGCTACGGGGAATACACTAACAAATCGAATTTGAATATTCGTTGTGTCATAATTATAAGCATCCGTTATATGCAAAAAATCCTTGTTATAATAAGCCGACAATTTCCACATTATAAATCGTGGAAAACTAAAAAGGGCATCAGAAAATTTCTGGCATTTGAGTCACTCTCATTTCCCCCCGAGGGACTACGACCCGAAAAATATTTGTTTCCAACTCTAAACGGTTGGCTCAAGGGGCTAATATTTGAACGGACCAACTACTTGGAAATTCCATTTTTCTGATATTCTTGAATAACAAATAAGTATTCTTGAAGGAAGGAATTGATTCTGTTGTCAGCAGGTGGAGTCAATATGTGTGGGTGGGGGTGTTGAAACGTTATTATTAAAACAAATTGGATCATACTTACTGATCTGCCTACGTACATAAAATGTATAGCACAATACCATTATTTCTCAAAAATGCGAGAAACAATTTTCTGCAACACAATGTACCCTATATGGAATGATATTCGAAATCTTCGCCCAGCGAACCAACACAATAAATACGTGAAAAAATGAACTAGGTATTTACTTTATCACACCAATAGATCCTACTGTGAATTAAATAATATCATATATGTAAGAAGCCCTCAACATGAATCATAGAAACCCTATCGAAAAGTTGTCTTATAGATTTTGTAAAGTTATTTTTATAATAGGTTTGTATCCGAAATCAGAAAAAACTTTTACTATTTTAATGTACAAAATAAAATCTTGCAATAACTTCTTCAAATAT
>JAHZMV010007235.1:0-12938 GCA_027743765.1 Coecobrya sp. COE2
ACCAAAATCATTTTTATGAACCACTCACTCCACTCACCACTCACAAACCCCAAAAATGTTAACACTCAACTCACACTCACCACTCACAACTCATGAGTGAGTGTGGGCATCTCTGGTGCCAACCCTTTTGTTTACTGAACGCCTGGCATGGAAACTCTTACAACACGGGATCTAGCTCAACCATAAATATATTGTGCTATTGAATTTTTTAAACCCATTTTTAGCTTGCATTCCCGATTAATGCACTAAATATCATGAAATCATTAGCGCATCACACGCAAGTAAATGTGACGGGGTAATAGCTTTCAATTAATTTCAGTAACAATACCGTACATTCATATCAAAGTTAATTGCATTTAAAATCTTTCAACGTAAAAGTATTCACAATAAGCCTTACAATAATCACAATATACTTAAAATCTACTCATCTCGACTACGACGACTCGATTTACATATATTTTGATCAACAAGCTAAAAGTTGACCACTATTGTTTTTCTATACCTGTACATGAATATCTCAAAGATACCAATAAGTAATTTTAATTTTATGAAACAATATGTTATAAATCCAAATAAGATTTTATAAATTTCAACGCTAAATATTATAATTGAGAACGCCAGCCCAACCACCAGTAAAACAAATATTACCAAAATATTCCCATCCATTCTTGTCTCGTGATTATTTTCTGCATCCATTAAATTTGTCACGTTGTTGTTTTGCATTCCTGTACTGTTTTGTTGTACAGATCTTCTAATTTGGGCCAACGATAGAATCAAAGCTTGCCATCGTTCGTTAATTCCAGACGCCATATATCCATTAACTCTATCCGTAATTTTGCTGGAGAGCCGGGGAGAATGATCATCCTTTAGCGGTTTGTAATGCATGTAAAATCCGTTCTCAAAAAGTGTCTCCTTCCCAACGTACACAAGATCCTGTGAATGATCTCGTCTTAATTTTGTTGCCATTTCGTTCGCTGACATTTCGGGAAGAATAGCTGAAACTTTTTTGCATAACTTTAACACAGGTTCTAATATTTCAAGTTGAGCCTCAAGCAATTTTGCGTCGCGCAATGTCCCTCGGCTATTATTCCACACAAGGCCATCGTCTTTTAGGGTACTGGGAAGAATTTTTGTTGTATTTCTCAGCATTTCAAAAGACAAGTATCCTCTTCCTTCAAGCAATAGCACTTCGGAGCGAATTCTAAATCCTCTCCTATTTTTTATTGAATGCTCGTTCTGCCAGTACAGGTTTTCTGAGTAACATTGTGTGTAATTTTCTTTACAAAATCCCTTAGTGGTTGATATTGCGCTTGCTCTTGTGTAAATTTCAAATGATTGGTTTACCAATTGCATGTATAGCTCATACGGAATTTTAGCCCTGGGTTCAATCATTCTCAGTATGTTATCCCGTTTATAAGCATTACTAATTATAAGTCCAGCATAAAATATAAATGTAAGTGATAATTGTAAATGGGGATTATTGACTGTGGCATTACTAAATGGATTGCCTTGTTCAAGAAGAAGTTTGTAGCAGGAGATAAAATATTCCAGGAAGGTGGGTTTTAGGTTATTTGTTAAACCTGTTAGTCCGCTCGTCCATTCAAGTGTGTTTATTGCTATTGGCGTCAAAATCAACATGACAATACCAATCCATATCCAAGTCGGTGTATCAAAACTAGAAACCAGCTCGTCAAATGGTAAACCGGTATCATTTGGTCGACCACAACTAACAAATCGGTATTTAGTTGTTGGAAATCTGGATATAATTGTATTGCCTGAGATAGGATACGAAATCAACGAAACGGATACTTTCAATTTCTGTGCTGCCTCAACCACACTTGGTGGAATATCTCCTAAACATACATCAAGTTTTGATAAATTTAAGAAAATTGTGTTCCACATTTCGTCTATAGCAAACATTGATAGAGTTTCCAAAGGGAACTTTTCTATGGCGTATTGAGTGCGCCGAAATTTTTTCTTGAATTTCAGTATATCGCATTGTATTTTTCTTTCTAAGTTTATTGGCTCAATGTGAATATTTCTCTCCTTAAGGTTTATACCGAATAATCGCGACATGCGCCTGAAACCAAGATTCTTATATAGGTACATGTTTTTGAATGGGTACCAATAGTTTGAAGAAGCATAAAATAATTTATGAATTTTCTTTCTTGGATTTAGCCATAGATAAAGAAAAACGTCAAAGTTCCCAAACGGCCACTGACGCTCCTCTGTAAAGAACTTTTTCCATTTGTACAAGGATTCATCAGAATCTTCGTATTCGATATCTCTACTGCTTACTCGAATGTGAAATCGTGCTAATAATGTTGGCGACAACGAAAAATATATCATACGTGCATCCTTCAAATGACTAGATCCAAAACTATTATTTCGCATCTGCCAGAACCAGAAACTTTGATTGCTAAGCTCCTTCCGAAATGTGTCTGGTTTGGGCAGTAAATCCACATGTGCTTCGCAAAACCATTGTCGATGGTTTGCGGTGAATGTGAGATAATCGATTTTAGAACACAGCTTGTACACCAATTCCCTCTTCAAATCGTTCCATATTCCATCTGGACCTCCGTGCATGTAAGATGAGCGTTTGCATTTGAATATAGATTCAGTGCCATTTGCCTGGTCGTATATATTTCCCAACAGGTCGAAAGTTATTTTTTTGTTTGAGGTTGGAATTTTTATGCGATACTTATTGTAATAGGATTTATGACGTGGACGTTGAATATGGTAACGACCAACTGCATGGTCAAAATTTCGTAGGATAGTTGGAAAGGGTAAAGCTAGAATGTCTTTTTTCTGTATATTTGTGATTTGAATAAGACAGGTTGAGAATGGTTTTAAATATTTGGCTAATGCTTTAGACAAATACATTGGCCAGAGGTCACTTCTCAAGCGCGGTCTACCTGAATTAAATGGTAGTGTAGTAGTTAAGATAAAAAATGTAAACAGTTTTGTTAAATCCATGTTAAATATGAAGTTGAATCTATTAATTAGTTAAACCCAAAAACCAAACACTTGGCAAAATAGATGACTACATTTTATTCTCAAAACTGCTTGAAACAAAGCTGGCTGGCTCCTCAAGACTCTATCTTTCTCTTGAATACATATACGTCAGCTTTTTACAAAAATCAATACATCCGTTTTGAAAAACAATTTTAAAATCAATTTCCCTTTTGAAAAAAATAATAAATATCACATATCTCTTGGTTTATACGTTGAACAAAATTTGAGTTATGTAGATATCTACTATTCGCTGCGGAGAGAAATTTTTAGCCGGATTGAACCAGTTTTATAAATGTTATTTAACACTGCTAATAGTAGAGACTAGATTATTTGATATTTTTGACAAGACAAATTCAGGTTTCATTTAGCTTTCTCAATACTTGGAATTGTTTTGAAGTTGAAAATATGCTTGCTTGTAGACAACTTAAATCTTTTTTGAAAAACTTATCAAAACAATCTCCAAATGTAAATAATATGGTTTATTTTGTAATGCTTGAGTGACAATTTTGTCGAGTGGAATGTGAAACATTTTTTTATTAATTTCATCACTTAAAATTAAATGGGCAAAAAACTTCTTTTTCTTATAGTACTTCATACAATGTTTTGTCCTAAATACCGCCAAACAAATTAATTTTGTTAGTTTGGTTGTCGCGGGTACTGTTTTAGTAGCGGTACAGATTGTAGGCAAATAATGAAGTAGGTCAACATAGTTGAAAGAATCTGAAATGTGAAGGGAAATTCTTTAGAAAATATTATGGTCCTAATTATCAAATAATTTAAAGCTGTTAAACATGCTTACATTCCACAACATTGAATATGTGATGGTAAACCTATTGCAAAGCTTAATTCCCACTTCATGATTTCTAAGTTCCAAAATAATCGAGTTAACGTGGTCCACTGGAATAATGTTTTTGTTTTCCACTCTTGACAACCACTCCAAAAAACTATCCAACTGTTTCATACATAATTATTTGTAAAAAATTACTATCATTTCAAATTTAATTTTATATCGGTTAACTGGATACTTACGTTTACCACAGTTTCAGCTGCCAAAATTAACATTAGGATAACCGTTGCACCGTAAATCGCCAAGGGAATTCTGAAGAATATTTCCATTTTAAATAGAAAATCATCCAGATGTCTAGCTGTCAAAATGACGGAATATATCAGATAGCACATAAGGGTGCCGCCAAATGCGTCATTTGCAATACCACAAAGTTCCTTGATTACCTGATATTTTAAGTAGATTACATTTTCAGTAATGTTAACGCGAACCAAATCATGTTTCATTTTCAAAAATATTCGTAATTGTCCATTCCGTGTTTTTACATCTTGTTCAACAACTTGCTTAAAGCAATTTGTAACATACTATATTGTACATGTTATGACAAGAAATAGCAGATTCATAAAATGTAGAAAACAGGTAGATATGTAGACGTAGTAACTGTTAGAATTATCACCAAATAATCACAAAATTTGAGCTGGATTCCAGGTTCAATGAATCCATTCTCGAAATAAAACAGTTGTCGACCATATTCTATTAAAGTCGATGATAATGTTAGGTTGGATTTAGGGAATGAATATGCTACTAGATTTATAGTAGCCTTCGCCTCGGATATTGAAATTGCAACAAACAAAAAACACAATAAATAGCAGCACAATTTTTGGCACCATTGTCTAGGCTTGTCAGGGATTACCAGGATGTCGTCATTAGCCAGAAATTTTAACAGACTTATCACTTTTTGAGAGGTGAACCAAAACGTTTTCTGTGCAAATATAGGATAAATTAGTATGAAAAGGAAGTAGACAAAGGAAAAATATTGTAGTGGATCACGCGTTTTAACACCCTTTCCCTGACTAAAAAAATCAGTTAATATTCTAAAATTCACGAACAATACAAGTCCATTCAGAACCGCGCATGCGATTTGCTGAGGTAAATATTTCGAGATTTTAATACAGTCGCTGGAGTATTTAAATCGGAAGGGACAAACTAGCAAATAGTAGGCAAAGTCAAAGTAAATTATTAATAGGCTTGTTAGACCATCGTTTGTAGACTTTGAACTCATTTTGATGCTGATATTAATTCCAAATGTTAAAGTTATAAAAACGAGATTTTGAAATGTTTGACTATACTACGAGTTAATTTCAGTCGAAATTCGGGGAATCATTTTTATCACAATTCAACAAGAAAATAATCCAAATTTTTAAAGAGACAAAAAAGTGATAACTCACTTGTGATATCTGTGTGTAAATATTTAAATTAATATTTTCAGCTCATTTCAAATATTGATTCTTGATAACTCATTCTCCTTTTGTCAACATATTTGTATTTGAGATACTCTAATTTTTAATACGAGATAGTAGCACCAATTGTGTAAGATCTGAAATTCATAATACAATATTAAAAAATGTATTTATTGATGTCCCCAGCCGGGCCATTATGTTTGAACTATACAAGCTGCTCCGTCACACACGTGTACACGTTTGAATAATATATTACCTGATTGTTCCTTGTATCAACAAGTTATTTGAAAAGTTAATTTACAAATAGAAATGAATCTTCAGGATGTACTTATGTAATAAATTAGCTTTCCTTCGTAGTTATGTTATCGGTACCAATATGTGGCATTTTTTAAATAATTTTAATTACCTGATTAACAATTTCAGGCAAGGCAATTTGAGCCACGGCCATTGTGCTAAAGCTTGCTAAATTAATATGTCTTGCTTAATCCTAACTTTATAATTCCAATTAAGGTGCGTAGTAGTTATTTGTGTAATTTGAGTACTGATGATTCACTTTATAAATAAGACTTTATCTTCATACTTCACTTGCTGTTAAGAACTGAACGTGAAAATCTTATTTTGTGAGTCAATCTGGCTGTAAGCCCGTATGTTTAGCTGCCAAAATAAATCAAATTTTATGTCATAGAGATGATGTTAATGAACTTACTCTAATAAATTACTTAACGTGTTCGCACAACAGAGTTTGGTGATGTACAAACAAAACACTTGTCGGATTAAATACTTAATCTATGTGTCTCGCCAGTCTTACAATAGTCAGTCTTGTTAGTGTGTAGTCTGGAAATATAAAATATACAGTATACTTAATTCAGAATGAAACAATATCCTTTATGAATAATCGTTGCATATTACATGTAATGCATTAAAAGGGGCAGTCTATAATAACTTATTCTCTGAGATAGGTTCCAAAGCGGAGTTCTTCTTACTAGAAGAATTCCCCCTAAAATACATACATACATACACATGTAATGCATTTTGCATAAGTTTGTATACAGCACATTATCTGCCTCCAGGATTATGTGCTCCAAATAATATAAGCCTGCTACAAACTATTATTTCGATGAATTTACAAATACAATGAATGATTTTCCGCATGTAATACTCATTTGAGGCAGTAAGATAACAGCAGTTTATTCTACATATGTATTTTGTCGTAAACCCAGTTTATATCAGAGATAATCCTAATATCTTCCTAAAGTGGCGCCACCGTTTAAATGTGTTCTGTGCATAATACACAGGTAAACTGATGCTCCCATTTAAGTATCAAATTGATAAAGAAGAACTGTTAAGCTCAAGGTTCGTAAACCAATAAAATTATTACTAATGGCACGGTGCGACATTGAACCGTTTTGCTGTTTTGCATTTTAATTTGCCCGTTATGTCTGTGAACAGTAATCAAGTTTGTGTAATCTGCTTATCATGCATGATATGAGCAGAGTGTATACTTATTAATGCTACCATAAGAAACTCATTCTGGTATACACTGCACGGCGAAGTGTATGTACTTGTGCCGTTAAGTGTGATTTGCAGTTACCTAAAAACTCAAACGTGAAAATGGAGGAGTTCCAAAGGAAGCACGTTACCGAAAATCTACCGCAACTGATTGAGGCTACCTCCTGTAGTCCATTGTTTCTATCAAAACTACGCGCTGTAGGAGTACTTCACATTGCTGATTTATCAGTTTTAGTAAGTAGTAAATTTTACAAAGCACGTATTTTAAAACATTATCATAATATATTTCAAATGTGTTTATTTATTTTAAAAACAAGGAAAAGAACAGCTTGGACAAATTTGAGCAGGCGAAAAAGTTGTACGAAATTTTAGAAACCAGGAAAAATGGTTTTGAATTGCTGAAGCAGGCTCTATTCGAAACTGAACAATCTGGCGCTTACTCTATTTTGAACAAACTAAGTAGCAAGGCTGCTACTGTGGTTGAATCCTACAAAAGGTTTGGGTCCATTTCCTACAATCGTAATATTGTTCTGGGCATAGGCTGCAACAACACGAAAGTGTTCCAAGGGAAGGTAGCAAATAGAGATGTTGCAGTAAAACAAATAAGCTGTGAAGGGGTGGACATGAAACAAGCCCTTGAAGAAGCTACACTACTTGTAAAGCTGGACTTTCACGAAAACATCATCCGATATATCAATGCTGAAGTTACTGACGATTTCATATTAATTGCACTGGAGCTCTGTCTTATGAACCTGGATACGTGGGTGCGTACCAAATCTATTCCAATGGAACCGGTTGAAATATTACGACAGTCTGCAGTCGGAATATCTCATCTTCATCAAATGGGCATAATGCACAGGGACTTGAAACCGGCCAACATATTGATAGCAGAGTTACCCACTGGTGAATTCCGGATTAAAATTACTGATTTCGGGATGTCCCGCAAACTTCAGGATGAGAGAACAAGCTTCACATTACATTCCAACACGTTTGGCACAGTAGGATGGATCGCTCCTGAAGTGGTTGAGATATTGGAACATACACCTGCATCCGAGGCGATTATAAAAATGGTAAGATAAACACTGCTAATGAAGCATATTACTATGGAGGTTTGTTTTAGTTCAGTGTATGCCGTTGAAAGACATGCAATAAAGATAAGAAATTCATGAAAATGCCTTTTCGCTGACTGGAGGGATAAATAGAGCGAATGGGTTTATCAGAATTGCACAACTTTTAATGTATTGATACGAAATAAGCTGCCTTGGTTCTTGAAACGTATGTATCATACATCCATGGTGAAACTGAGTCATTTTATAACTGTCACAATTCCGTCATGCCTCAATTCCGACTTACTACATCGATGTTCATTACCCCACCGCCGCCACTAAATTGTGCCACCGTGTATTATTATCATACACAACAACAACAACACCGTGTGCACAACAAGTTGTTGTAGCTTGTAACAACTTAAGACAATCCGCTTTTTGGGCTAATTGTGTTGTTGTAGTGTTGGTGGTAAAGCGTCACAGATAGGTTTGTGTGCAGCACAGGTAATGCTAATGTAGGATTATGTGGTGTCAATTACTAAATGAAGAAGCATGTGCACGCAATTTATTACAGTTTGCCTAACACCTTTTATTTTCCATAAATTTTACTTGTATATTTATACAAAAATACTTACTAAATATCCGTTTACAGTAGTGCAATTAATATTTTTATAGGAAGTTAATATTGCATTATCACTGTAATTAAACAAACTTGCTGTTTTTGTTGTTATAAATTTTGTGTAAATGTGGTGTACAGTACTTTGTTGTACTGTATGACATATATTGAGAAGCTTATAGTGTTGTGTTGTGCTGTAAAAATTGGGTTGTCATAAGGTATTGTTATTGTTTTACTGTAGAAATAGAGAGCACTAAATAAAACTTTTGTTGTTGTGCGATAAGTACCACTCCAAATGTATGCTCATTACCCTGCCAAAAGAAAATGCTTATTACATTGCACCAAAATATTACTATGCCTCAAGGCCTATGTCAACAAGACGGAATGCTGGCATATATGCTGTCCAATATCATACCCATGTTTAACAGAAAGTCTACAATCCGTCAGTTCCAGAATATTAATGCTGAGTAAATAGAAAAAAATCATTATGAGTTTATAAAAAGTCATTATGCTTTGGCCAAGCCAAATTAAAATTTACCAAATTAGCCAAATTTAAAAGTCAACCGGGGCTGTAGGGGCAATATTATAAAAGTAATTTTAAATCTTTCTCTTTACCCAAACATACATCCATTTTAGAAACGGTTTCCAGGGCTCCACCTGTGCCATATCACACAGAATTACGCCAATGATTTAGAAAATAAATAGGAACCAAACTGCATATGATGCTCCGGCGTAATGAAGGATGGCATAGTGATAAGGCGTAGCAGCATTGTAACGTCGCAGTGTAGCATACTGAATGTCGGAATATTTTTGCATCAAGATTTGAAATGGGATAATGATATCTCTCATCGCGAGTGGATACATTGCAAATTGCGTAGCTTAAGTGGACGGCCTAATAAACAGCGGTGTTTTGATATGAATTATATCGGCATATTCTTTTGTTGGCATTGTAATCAAAATTCCGTTGCATAGCTTTATTGTATCCTTTCGTTTTGCCACTCATTTCGTTTTTAATACATGAAAATATGCTAAGCATTTCATTTCATTGCTTGATTGTTTTCAGTCATATGCATCAGACGTGTTTTCTCTCGGATGTATATTTTACTTCGTCCTTACTGACGGTATTCATCCTTTTGGCAATCCCATGCGCCGAGAAACCAATATCATCGACGACAAATATTCACTCAAATTGAGTGATCTAAAATGCAAAGAAAATGGCTGTCTTTCACTGATCCAGTACATGATAAAACACGATCCCAAGGACAGACCACCAATATCGGCCATTCTATCCCACTATTTCTTCTGGTCCCCCAACACAACACTGGAGTACTTTTCAGATGTATCCACCCTGATAAGCAAGAACATAAATGACGTCAGCCAATGCTTGGTTCGTCTCAACCATACACATTATTCTAACTGGCTGGCTAAAGACATAATTTGCTTACGGGTTAAAAAGTTTCTACAGGAGAAACGAAACCCTGGAACTGATGTACGAGATCTACTGGAAACAGTTGGATATCTCGATAGTTACTATGACACACTTCCTAAAGCCGTGAAGATGGCCTTGGGTCCTTTGCCGGATGAGTTTATACACTACTGGCTGGTTCGATTTCAACGTCTACTACCATCAACGTGGGAGCATTTTCAAGACCTCAAACATCATCGTATTCTGAAAAAATACTACTGTGAAACTTTTAGTTTCAGGGAACCAGAAGGTTAGTTTTTTCTGATATTAATTAAATTTATTTTTGATTTATAATAGGTTTTAATGGCATGCCAAAAAATAATCAGAATAAAATTCTGGTAACTTCCCTAGTTGAAAACAAAAATTTGTCAACTGACCCAATAATAGTTGAAGAAAATGATGAGTCATCAATGAGTCCGCTTGCAACTCTAAAGTTATTCAAGTCCGTCCCAAATTTGACAAGACTTGTTAGTCTGGGGGACGACAAGGTACAGCCTGAATACGTGAAAGACCAAGTAAAGGAGTGGGAAACAGTTCTTTCGTCGACCGATTTCCGGACCCCTTCAAGACGCTCATTGTCAATCCCTTCCATCTCTGTTTACAACCGTATTGAGACGTATGTTGAAGCCGTTCATGCTATCAGAAATTACAAGAAGGACATTTTAACAATGGAAGAGTTAAGGGAGCAAAATGCTTTAATCTATATTGTGGGATCTGGAACCCTTGCTGAAATTCATGAGCACTGTAAGAATTACAACGACGATAAGAAAGGAAAGCATGTAAAAGATATTACAAGATTGGGGACCGCTCTCCATGCAGCAGTCATTAGAGGTCATCTACCTGTGATGGAGTATCTTTTAAATCATCAGGATTTCAGGACAAAAATTATCGGAAATAAGTCAGCTGAAAGGTCTACTGGGTTGGGGAATTTTGATAGACTTCTGGAAACGTGTATTGCCAACACCTATGGCCAACCAACTTTACATGTTGCAGAAAAGAAGAAAATTGTTTCTACGCTGGTTGACATCAACAAAAGCTTACTTACTGATACATCCACATCACCACTATTTGCTAAACACGCTCACGTGGATTTACTAATCCTTCTTATTAATCTTGGAGCAAAGTCCCTTACAAAAGACGGAAGTACTGTCCTACACCACGCTTGCAAATATATCAACCCAGATGAGTTTAACAAATTACTTTTTGAAATCTTGAAACATGGACACTGCCAAATTTTAAGCGCCAAGTCATCATCTGGTCTAACCCCGATAGAATTTGCTGTTGAAAATTTTGAACCTAACGTGACCACTATAGAGCTACTAAAACGGGATTCGGATTTCCAATTCGGAGATATAGGCAGTCGTCTACTTCTGCGTGCTATTAAGAAGAACAGATCCACAGCATTCTTGACAGCGTTGCTAAAGGCTGGAGCTAGTTGGAAATACATGGATGACAGAGAAGCATCTCTACTTCATCTTTGCGTCGAAACGGGAAATTCCTCGTTTCTACAATATTTCTTGTCGCTAAAGAAAGCTGATGTGAACACAGTAGATAAATTTGGAAATACTGCACTTCATTACGTGTTCTCGGAAAGTAACAAGAATATGCTTCAAATGACCAAGTTACTTGTTGAAGCGGGCATAAATGTCAATGCCAAGGTGCACATTACAGGGCATACTGCATTCGGCCTTGCGGTATTTATGAGACATGATGAACCAGAGCGGACGGATATTCTGCATTGTCTGGTTAGCCATGGGGCTGATCTTGATGTTATTGACAAGAAAGGCAATACTCTAATCCACAATGCAATTTCATATTTTTATGGGTCGCAATGGATTGATAGTCTAATTGGATGGGGTGCAAGCATCAAAGCATTATCCAAAAAGAATCGCACAGTCATTCATATTGCAGTACTGGTAAGAAATACAGCTATACTCCCGTACCTATTTGACGCAGGTGTTGACGTCAATGCAAAAGATAGCGACGGGTGTACAGCTTTGCATTTGCTCTTTAGTGACACAAATCCTATTACGGCGTACCGTGTTTTTCCAATTGAGGAAACGTACAACATTTTGAAGCTGTTTGAGAAAAATAAACGGGTAGATTGGACATTAGAAACAAATAACGGCTATCACCTTTGGAATCTTGCTAGCAAATTTCGTTATCTTTTGGGTGAACAGGCTACTAAGCTAATAAAATCAAAAATGGTGTAAACTTTTCGTATGCATTTGCGACACATTTTATTCATTTTTAAATGTGTAATTGTATTAGTACGAGGGTATTTTCAAATGGACGGTAAAATTATTTTTCAGAGGTATGAGCATGAATCCACATCAAGTTGAATATTCTGTCTACTATAATACCTTAATCACTTAAAATGTTTATTGAATGCACAACTAATTTTGTTTTAACGATGAGATAATTAAATTGCATTCCGGCAAATATAAAGGCTAGTATGTATAACTGCCTTGCCAATGCCTTATCATTCTTTTCGACGGTCTACTATATTGGCAGTTAATATTCCCTTACATCATGCATGAAACTTGCAATATGTTGCAGATTTTGAAACGATAAATTTAGTCCTACAGCACTATAGCAATATAATGCTAGGACCGACGGATGGCCAGAAGGATGAACCGAAGGGACGGACATACAAACAAAATAAAAACATAACTACGCTAAGTCCAAGATTCATGAATACGAAAATACATTTGTAATGAATGTGCGTTTTAGCTGAAACAACAGTCATGAACTTATTTATCTTGTGGCCTCGCCAAAACTTATTGGGAATGTAAGCATCATAAATATCAATTTTGATTTTAGAAATTGGTTGAAATTTATTGATTAATTATCATACCGACAATTTTTCCAAGAAATTTGTTGAAATGTATTTGTTGTCATATTATCTTGTTTACCGTATACATTCAAAGTTATCAAAAGCTCCTGCTCAATTGCAAATTAAAGTTTGTGTACGTAAGCTTGTCCCCATCCGTAAGGGTCCGGTTCTTGGCTAATGTCTAATGACACGTAGCAAAGCTTTTCC
>JAHZMV010007236.1:0-77900 GCA_027743765.1 Coecobrya sp. COE2
GGTCATTTGCGTAAGGGAACATTCGCCAAATGCCCGTATGCCAATGTGTCCATATGCAAAGTGGTTTTGTGCGAGGTGCCCTAAGACCGACTGAAGTATTCATATAACACGTGTGTTTAAATGATGGTAATGTTCTGACAAAAGTACGTACACTAATAACGAAAAATATTGTTGCCAGCAAAATCTTCATCTTTAGAAGCCAGAGCCAGAAGCTCATATGCCTTTCGAGGATGAGACACATTAAAAAGCTATAAAATGCTCAAAATTGTGCTTGAAATATTCTTAAATATGCAAACCTTACATGTAACTTAATATGTGAGTGCATATGCTTTTCCAAAGAATTAAATTCTGACATTATGCTTTACTTGGGCACGAAATGTCTTTCAAAAGGTTTCATTTAAATATTAATTATTTTTATCTTATCACATCCACATGGCCAATATTTTTAAATATACATATTGACGGGATTTGGACATTTTGTAAGTCTATTTCGGTATCACAGCAAAGAAAAATTAGAGTCTATCACCACCATCCCATTGACGTCGAACGCATGGCATTATTTGTGATTGCTTATAAAATCAAAATACATAGTAAACATTTAAAAGTAACATTTTCCATAAAACTTCGTATGATGATGTTGTAAGAACAAATAACATTTTAAAAGAAACCTATGCAGTACACACATATATGGTATAATTTTAATGAAGGCAGGGAATTAAACATGGAGACGATATAATATCTACATTATTATATTATGCTCCTATATCAAAGTCAAGCTGGTTGTTCCATGACAACTGATATTACACTACTGACTAGATACATGAACATCAATCTCCACCAGAAACTCGAAAGTTGTGCAAAAGAAAGGTAGTATATAACATTGTTACTATATTACCAAAGAAAAAGCCTTCTCTATCCAAACTACCAGCCAGTCTACTGCTGCTGGTTACTATTTTACTACACAAAATAATTTATTATCCTCCTGCTCCTCCGTTTCGTTCAAAGGAGTCAGAGTGACAGTACAGTACAGTACTTTCATCATCCAGCCAAATAATATTATGGAGGGGAAAGGTAACTAGCAACAGAAGCAAGGTTATCTGGTAACCATGTACGAGCTCCACCACCACACCACGCTGTTATGTTTATATATGCTTTTTTTGGAGTTGTTATGGAGTAGTGGTTTCTGGATTGGAGGCAACAACAAGAAAGTAAGACGGTACAAGTCCAGATTACATTTACCTGCCCATATACCATCCTTCCTGGCAAAACATTTCACTCAATAAAATAAGCAAAGCAAAGAACAAAAAATCCATCATCATCATTCACTCTCTTGTCTCTATAGCTATTCTCCTTTTAACCATTTGGTACTACCACAACATGTACATATTATAACTGCCCTGCTTTTACCACCTCCAAAAAGCCAGAGCTGAAGAAGACACCAACACAACATGTCTTTCTATAAGCCACCACCACAACGCTCGTGTGTGCAGAGAGTGCAGGCACACAGAGAAACAACCAGCAGCACACGTTCCTTCTTACTTTTAACTACAGCAGTCTTACTCCTCTGCTTTTTATTCCTTATCTTTAGATAATTTAATATGAGTTAACCTTAACTACTTATTCATTACAATATATTGTTTTGCCACAAAGAGACCTGGTTTTATATATTGTCATCAATAGCGTTTGTCTTTTCACTATCAGAGTCTCTTAAGAAATTCACCTTCTCAAAGTCAATATTATCTTTATCGTTACAATTACAAGTAATACAAGCTTGCCAGCTCATATTACGTTTTCTCTGCTATACTCCTTCCATACAAATACTTTCAATCTTGTCGTTAGTCATCACTGTTGTCGCGTGATAGCGAAGGAGAATAGTCTTCTCTTGCATTCTTTTTTACGAATAAAGGGAAAAAATATGTTCAAGAGCAAGACTATAAATGAACGAGCTTAAAGGTTGTGGTAAATATTATAACTACAGTGTTTTACTTTATATGGAAAGATCTTGGGAAGCCATATCATCATCAATATTACCTCATCATATAATATAATCTCTGCAACAGATAGCCCATTAAACTATATCAGACATGTGCAGCAACAGACAAGTTACAACAACAAGGTAATAGTGTGTGGGCTGAGTGGAAAGGAATTTATTTTATATCATTTGGAATATTCCAAAGGGAGACTAATAGGGAATAAAAGTGTTGAGAGAGAAGTTACGAGAAATATCTGAGAAATCTCAGCCTTCCTGCACGTTTCTCTGTGTCTCGTGTTTGCTGTTTCTCCTCGGTCTCTGGCTGGATTGGTGCTTGGTGCTGAAGCAAGTTCAATGGTACATGGTATACAACTTCGCTCCGCAACTTGTCTGACAATAAGACTTTCTACTAGTTTCTCGGATCTACTCAAACAATGCATCCTCTCATTCTACAATTTTCCTTTCACCTGAACATCTAATAGTCAACCCATTTTAAATATCGTTACTTTAAGCACATATCATGTCAGTTGATCAGTAACCGTGCAAGAAACAACAAGCCCGCGGTATAACTCTCTAAGGTCCAATTAGTAGTTGTGAGTAGTTTGAAACTAATATTAAGGATACATTATATATATTTGAATGAAAATACGCTACAATAGGTAAATATTTTATGTCTATACTCAAATCTGGTTCTATTCTCCTTGCCAAAGTAATTAGTGGACGGTATATCAACAAAAGTATATTGACTGAGCAAACAGACGAGCTGTATTAATAAGAAACGGATATTAGGTAACAGTGACAGTGATGGTAATTACTTGTGCAAGTCACATAATATCTGATAAGAATAAGAATGCTAATTCTGAAAGTGGACATTTGAACCATATTATATTCAGTGTGGCTGTGCACACAAACGCTTGCCGGAGAAAGGAAGGGAAAACTAACGGTGGAATAATGGTCGTTAATGTAACTACTAAACAGGTTAAATCAGTTGGTGGTGGCGGATACTCACTTCAGTTACATGTTATGCGTTATTTCAAATGTAAATCCAAATATTTCGATCAATATTCAAAAGGAACGGGATAATTTTCCCGGAGAACAATAGTGTTAATTACTAATCTTTTTGTGCGTTGTTGCCAAAAATAGTATGCCATGTTTTTCCCACAATGAGCAATTCAAATGGAGATGAAATTAGGACTAGGTACAATGGGATCAACAAAGAATTGTTTAAAAGAAAGTGGTTTCTACACCTCTTCTGACACTTTGTCTTTTCTACAACAGCGTGTATTATGTATTATTTGCAAAAGGATTATTAAGCTATCTTAACTCACTTGAGTTAATGTTCTTGTGATTTGCGGCTACCTGAGAAAATCAGTGCAAAAAGTTGTCTGGAAAAAGGAACGTTAAAAAGGGAACATAAAATAATACACGCGACCAAATGAGCTTCGGTGGGAGTACTAAGCATTCGGAATCACCTGCATCAAGAAGATCCATGTAAGTGTATTGAATTGGAAACGTGCAAAAAATAAGAATTTCTTGAGCACAACAAAGCGATTGCCTTTTCTTGCAGGCTTTCATGATGTTCATTGTTTATGAATCGTCATGAAACCTGAGGAGGGGCAAGATGCTACTTTGTTGTGATGGAAATGCATGCTATTTTCTCCAATTATTTTGCATAGCCATCTAGCATTTAGCAGCAGTTTTTGTATAGTAGACGTGACTAAATTAGCGGCTTGGCTATTTAAAACTTTCATTATTAACGTATATATATGTGTTTAATTGTTGAAGGGATGGAGATACCACGGAAGATGGAGGAGATGACCGGGATGAGTCCAAAAGGAGGTCTAGGAACCTCTCTGAAAAGAAACGGAGGGATCAATTCAACGTGCTTATCAATGAACTATGTTCAATGGTGTCCACTTCATCTCGAAAGATGGACAAGTCCACGGTGCTGAAGGCGACAATATCTTTTTTGAAATCCCACAATGGTAAGGGTAAGCTGCATCGACATGAGAAGTAATGTTTTTTAAAACGGTATAATGTAATATTATTATAGTCCATTATTGATTTTTTCTAGAATTAGCTGTACAATCACAAGTCCAAGAAACGCAGGAGGATTGGAAACCATCATTTTTGTCCAATGAAGAATTTACACATTTAATGCTGGAGGTATGGCACTAAATAAATAACATTGATATTTTTCAAAAACCTGAAATGTGGATAATAAGATTTAACGATAATTTTCTTTTTATTAGGCACTGGACGGGTTTATTATAGTAATTTCTAGTGCTGGCAAAATATTATACTTATCTGAAAGTATTACATCCCTTTTAGGATACTTGAGTGTAAGTAATTGTATTTGTTTACTTTCCAATGAACACATTTTCACGCTTACTCATACGCTTTCTGTCTAATTTTAAAATAATTATTTTAGAGCGATTTGGTCAGCGGGGGCGGCACGATTTACGACTATATTTTACCAGAGGAGCGTAATGAATTATATGGAATTCTTGGTAATCCTGGAGATGACAAGCACAAGGGTCAAGTGTCTGTGGTATTAAATTTTCGCGTGGGAGGACATGAGATGAGTGAAGAAAATCACAACTATCAACTTGTAAAACTAGTAGGCTATTTTAAACGATGGATCTCACCAACGGAGTGTAAGGATTATAATGTGATTTTTTTAAAAATGAGGTTTCGTGAAAATATATTTGGAAATTATTATATTTGACAGGTGATAGTAAAACGAGCAGTTCAGACAAAACAGGAATGGAAATTGAGTCTTCAAATTTATCGGGACATGGCTCCGTGTTGATAGCAACTGGCCGACTTATCATTTGCGACCTATTACGTTGTAAGTACCTCCAAAAGTGTGGGCTAGTGAACGGGTCATGCTGAATGTTCTGTACTGTTATTTGATTGCTGTGTTTCTACTTTATTTTCAGTGATGCAACGAGGTGAAGGTACGTCATGCTTCTACAGATTTTTAACAAAGGGCCAACAATGGATTTGGCTGCAAACTAGATTTTACATTACATATCATCAATGGAATTCCAAACCTGAGTTTATTGTGTGTACTCATCGTGTTGTAAGGTATATTATATGATCTATACTTGCAATGATTACCTATGTACTGGTTCATATTAAAGATGCATTTAACCCCAATCTTTGGAATTATTAATATTTTTTATCAGTTATGCAGACATTATGAAGGAACTTCGAGGAGAGGTTCCCTCTACGTCATCGTTTGAAGAGTTGCCATCAGTTCCTAGGTTAGGTCCCTCTGTGCCAAAACAATCCAAAGTAGAGAAAGGCAATTCCTCCTTGAAAAGTTCCGGCAGACATAAAAACGTAAGTTCAAATTGAATGAACCTCTCGTTTATACTTTGGCCAACATACGCACACGGTGTAAAAAAGTTACATAGAAAATTAAATATTAAAATCTATTTAAACCCAATTTTCAGGGAAGTTTAAGCTACGGATCTGTCGGCTCGAAAAGGAACTCAAGCATGCGCAAATTGGAGCTTCCGCCCAAGTTTGCATCAGCTCTCACCGCTACTCATTCTGTGCTTCAAACACAAAACCAACCAACTTCAACGGACGTTTCCCAGACGATGTCAATGTCTGTTGAGAGTCCAATGTCTTCCTCGAACGCGATGGATGTCGTGTGTTCAAAACCTCTGACCACTACACCACTAAACCCACAGCATACTCCACCTCAGGCACCATCAAGTCCGCCTGCTCAAATGCCAGCTAGTACAACAGCATCAATTGCTTTTCCTGTAGCTTCATACAACTCACGCCCACAAAATCCTACGTTTGCCGTTACAAGTACAGAGCCGGTTCAGATAGATGAGCCATTACCTGCAGTTCAACCGCAGGGTAAGTTTTATTGTCTCATGGATCATAGAGACTTGTTTTTGCAATTAATTTTCCTCGATGGCTATTACAATCACAACAACCAACCATTTCGTTTCAGGTCATTCGGTACTAACGTCACCACCGTGTATTCTTCAAGATCAACTACTGAAGAAGCATGCAGAACTTCAAAGACAAATAATCCAACAGCAAGAAGAACTCAGACGTGTGTCCGAACAACTTTTAATGGCGCAATGTGGATGGATCCAAGGAGATCCTTTGTTAGTTCCTCAACAACCTAATCAGAGTCATCCAATTAATCCAAACCCTGCCGACGAAAACTCAACTATTCAACTGCAACCAATTCAGGTATTACAGGTTTCAATTTCATATATAATTGAGTGTACTATACAATATTACCTCCAAAAACTTCAACTTATATTCTTGTGATTGTTTAAAAAATTTAGTGTCAACCCTCGCCTTCACTGATGGCATACAGTCCTCACCCGCCACCTCCGCCGCCCTCTACGAATAATCCTGACGGGAGCCTGACGTAAGGAACCGATGTTATCACACGTCACGCATACAGTTATATGATTTAAAATTTTGTAAAAGAATAACAACGACTGCGCCAATTTTATCTTATGTAGTTCATTTCCTTTTAAATATCTGCATATATATAATTAATTGTCTTTTCATATAACCTGTATATGTGTACATGGATATTGTATGTTGGAAGGTACTTTACTTTCATTGATATAATGTCAGTAGTTAAAAGTTATGTGACATGTGAGTGACCTGTAAGAAATAATATTAACTTATATTTTCGTGATAAATTACTATAAATCCGTTCCACGTATCCATTGCCAAATATTAAATATATTACGACGTCATAACAGGGTAAAATTATCGGCAATGTTCGTCAAATAGGTTACAGATTAGTTATTAGTGAACCGTTTTTAGAATCCACGCTAAGGAATAGATTTTTTCTTGATAACGCACCGGTAGCTAGTCTAATATCCTATTTTAATTTTTGCGTTTACGTCTGTATTTTTCCAGTACTTGATATTTATCAACCCTCTTAGAAAATTGGAATTAATTTAATTTATTGAATGCAAGACAAGTTTACAAAAATCAAACATTCCATATTCCAACGCATTCCATTTCATTTTGCGAGCTACTCTCATTATAAATACACATGCTAGAACCTTGTGTGCTATTAAGTTTATGTCTGGAGAAAGTGAAACCGTCACAAATATATTGTTCGTAAAATTTGGTGGATTAGTTAGTTAATATAAATATGGATTATCAACACATGTGAATGTAACTTATTGTGATAGAGTACTTATATCGTTGTGAACTATATTTGCCTGCATCATTTTGTAACAAGATATAATGTATGTATGTCTACTTATAAAAATGATCATAAATTGTAAAATAATCGGTAAAATACATTGTCAGTTGGAAACCATAGTATTTCATAGTCTGTCAACGGTTACCATATTTACCATATTTTATAAGGTGACTAGACTAATGAACTACTGAACTAAAAATTATCAATTATAATCATTTTTCCAATTCGGAATATCGTAAATTTTAAAATGTACTTACAATCAGAAAATATTTATATATAGTATACATATTATTATAAACACGAAAAATGTTTTACGATATCTCGATATTTTGAAATTGTCCATGTTTTTTGAATATTGTGTATAAGACAGCTTTCACTGTAGTTGTGATAGTTATGCAGTTATGTTTAATATCTGATTGAACTGAAAACAAAGTAAAACTTGAATAAAAGCATTCATTCAATAACCATCAACTAACTCTAAATTCTCTGCTCGCATTCATCACATAACCTAACCTAACCGGATTTTCCTTACTCACCTTACTTCTCTCACGGAACCCCATCACATATTGAAGTGCACGCGGCCAGAAAACACTTCAAACCGCAGACAGACAGATTGTCTAAGATATAATTCTGCGAGCTGCTGTTTTGACGGACTGGTTATTCTGTCACTGTGATACAATCCACTTGACAAATAACTTATGGTAATTTTAGTGGCTTCCATAAAGGAAAGTAAAAAATCTGGACAATTATCTTTGCAAAGTTAACTATCCGGAAGGGGGAGACTTTACGATCAGATATAAAAAATGAACGTCAGGTCTTCTCCTGCTTGTCAGCAGCAAACTTTCCCCATGCGAGAGAACATGGTGATAATTGAAGTAAATTGAAAACAGATTATCATTTTTTTCTATAAATACCAATTATCTAAAGATATCATCAATAATATACTTACAATATGGTGCAACCGGCTATTAATTTGTTAAGTTATATGTCAGCTAATTCAGTGATTTATGTAGTGCGGGATAGTTTTGTTTTCGTGTTCTACAAATAATCATTACCAATTTTTAATTTTCTAGGTGGAAAGAATTGTTTCAGATCTTTCAGTTTTTGTGGATTCGTCGGATCTAAATTCCCTTCGTGAATTGTGGAGTTATCTTGAAGGGAAATTTTTCTCTCGGCTTGCCCCTTCATACACTTCAGGTAGGTTTTCTCCCTTTATCTTCTTTGATAAGTATTTTGGTAAAAGTTAATTGTCTTGCCTGTGTAGTGTAACATTATAGAAAAATGCATATGGTTTCGCAACATTTTATTTTAACGCACATTTTACATATATACTACATGCAAAAGTGAATGGCAATAGGTTTGCTGTAGGTCATATTTCATGAAACATATTTGTATATAATGATGTGCCTTAATGGTTTAGTTTAAAATAGGAAGTCATTCCGTATAATTCCTGTGGCAGTGCCAGTGCAATTCTAAACAAGAGTTAAATAGGCAACTACTGGACTATTATTAAATTATGACTATGACCATATTAGTTGTGCATTTATTGACGTACGATTTTCTATGGAATGGGCGTATGAATTTCAGCTTACTAAAATTGATAAAAGAAGGGTCATAACTTTTACCTTGCAGGTTGGGAAAGTTAAAAATGGCAAATGTTTCGAGTAATTTAAGAATTGGTGTATCATTATTATTGCTATTATTATTATTATTAGCATTTTTTCTGCTTTTTAAACATTTTATAACAGAGTATGCATATTGTCCATATTGGTTGGTAGTGATTGAAACATAAATATGATGATATTTTACGATATATTTCAGTACAAATGTATGTATTTAGGTATATACCTATTTAGCGATTGTCATCAAACTGATCATCATATTATCATATTGTAGATCCTTTCTCCCTTCTTCCATTTAACAATTAATTATGGTCCTAACTCCTATATATCGATACCAACTATGAATGTTCTTACCTTTGTGACCAAACTAATTTTATAATGTCTTCCAATGAATGGTGTATAAACAGTCAATTGTAAACAACGTCTCAACGGCTTGATAAAAGGGAAGTAGGAAGCCAAATTACAAACTAAATTACTGAAAATGTTAGTATTTGAATATTATGACCGTACCCTTATTTAAAAATAATACGAAATTCGTTTACTCGAATCAAAAGGTAATGTTTATTTTCCTTGCCGAAAATTCAAATTATGACATCGCGACAGTCAGTTTCAAAGGTATTTCAAATCTGTATATTACACTATGTAAAGAAAAATTGATTATTATATAATTTGACATAAATTGGCATTCCAAAACTTGGAAAGGTCACTAACGCTTTCCCTTGAACTTGTAGGTTGAAAGTCTTTTCCAATATGTAATACAATTCTTGCCGTTGACATACGGCATACGATAAATCAGTTTTAGGCCAAATGGGTTAGCGAACAGATAGACAAATATCTAACACAATACGGCTTCATTTCCGCTGCGTAATAAACTACACACATATACATACTTGTACATCGTATATTATTGTTCAACAGGGTAAGGTCAACATATCAATCTTCATATAGGTATATATATACATAGGTATTTCCATAACAATTAATTGGATTTGCGTTATTATTCTAATTAAACTTTCCCCATTGAAACAAACAGAAAGAAAACTCATTCTTTAATTAAAGTAACCCCAAGTATTTATGTACATTGTATCAAATCGACCAGAATGTCATTTGTTTGTAAGTTAGAGTGTTTCAAATTAATCCATTTACTTATCCCATGTTTCACCTTTGCATGTTTTCTTTACGCACGCAAAAGAGATCATCTCGGGAAAGAAATCATAAAACACTTTCGCCGGTTGCTTAGCAGCGAAACTTTTGGGTGCGTGTTTGCTGGCATATGGGTGTAAAAAAGTGTGAATATATGATGGGTAGGTGGGAATAGAAAAAAATCTATATGATCGCCTCGGTGATATGTGTTCATCTCTTCTCTTTGATATGTTTTGGTAGGGAATGTAGAATGCTGCCTATTTACGATATTAAAAACTGACATAAAAGTAGTACAGTGCACATGATGGCAACTTCAATATCAATAATTTTTTATTACTCTTGTTTCTTCTTTTTTCTCTTTCTTGGCAGTTGTTAAAAAGTACGAATTTGGGCTGTACAAGTTTTACCTCATGGAAGCATTTCGTGCCAACCGTAGGGAGAAAATTGGAGAGTTTTTCGAGAAAATGTATGCAGACCTTAACCCATATCCTGAGTGGAAGGAGTGGTTCTGTAAGTTGCTTTCTTCAGAGAAAAGGAAGAAAGAAAGAAAAAAATAAATCTTTTAATAATATGTTAAAATGATGAAGGAAGATGATCGAAAAACTTTTTTGTTTTTGATATTTCTCGTTGTTGTTCTTATTCTTTTTATTTGTTGAAATACTTTCATGATATATCTGAAAAAATGAAAGAGATGATGATGATGCATGATGCTATCATGAGAAAGAGCAAGGAATATTTTCATTCACATTATTATCATGATCTTGTTCTTACTCTTTTTGTTATTCTTATTATATTTTTTCATGGACAGTGCTCTCCCATCTCAAGAATCCAGAAGACTATCCGCCCACGGCTAGCTATACGAATCGCAGCTACAGAGAAGCCTTTTTTGTGTCAATACGGAACTTCCTCAATGTGATCTATCATCGAACTTGGCCAGTTTCCGAAGTTTGCCCAAAAAATCCCTACTCTGTTGAGATCATGGATGACTTTTTCTCCATTGCTCAGCCCAAATAGCATTAGGAGAAGCCTGGAAAAACGGGAAATATCAGTACAATGCTAAAGCACAAATAATAATCATTCTCCAGTTTATCCAGGCTTTTTTCGTCAAAGGACAAAATAATGGCATTATAGATTTAATATTAACAATTCACAACAATGGGATAGATAGATGAGTGCAATGAAGAGGAACACACGATCATACTAAATAATTTCCGATAAGTTGAATATAACATCGTCAAATGTGGCAAAGTACCCGGCAGGTATACTAAACTAATTACATGTATGTTTGTACGGATGTACGTAGAGTTGGAAAATATTGCAAGGACGAAATTGCAAAATAATTGTATTTTTCCACCAGCTCAGTGCTGAATTGTATGCTCCTTAAAAAAATTATTGTTCATTGAATAGTCGGTGAAGTGAATAGACTTAACGTTACTGTTATATCGTTATTATTTTTAAACATAATATTAATGATATATTACCAGAAAGAATTCTATAGACGAATACAAAGAGAATAATATGCAAGTTTTCAAAATAACTTTGTTTTCATTCCTGAGCAGAGTAAACAAGTATTTTCCTTCGCGTTTTTCATTTTAGTAAATATACAAACATATAATGGAATCTTAGGTCTTTGAGCTACTACCATTGTTTTTTTTCTTGGAATAGAATACCTACCGCAAAGTCTTCGAGAAAGAATGGTATTTATTTTGTAGTTGGCCAACTTATCAAATTAAATGTTTTTGAATGTGTATTTACTATATTTTTATAACTACTCGCTTTGTCAGAAAAAGATTTCGTGTTTGGGGTGCTGACGGGGAAATATTGAATGACAGGTGGAATTTATTTATAGGTAAGTAACTAGTTTGTTGTATTTGTATGTATGCATTTTGCTGACGCTTATCAGAAAAAAACCCATTTCGGTTCATTAACGTTCCAGCGTATCTGGCACATCGGTCTATGCAAGATGATACTCATAATAGCCAGTAATGCAATAATCACACAGAGATTTTCAAATTAACCTTATCGCTCACAGAAAAAGGGTCGCAATTAGATTTTCGGATGCAAATTTTGTATTATTACCAACAATTTCATGTTGTGCTCATTCTTTTATGCTTATTGTTCAATTGCTTGCAATCTTGGCCCTGTATATCGATAGCTTCTTCTTTGTCCATATGAAAACAGCCAAAGAATAAATATAAAATAGCGCATATATTTTAGTTTAGTATAGTCAATTAGTGAGGATGAACTGCGAAAGAAGAATCATATAGGTAATATGGTAAACAAAATGCTGGAGCATTTTAATACTGATTGTATACCTAAATAAGCTTTCCGTAGATTACAATTATCGTTCATTGTAATTTTATTTATATTTTTATGAATACCATAAAACAAAATAAAGAATTGTTCAATTTAAAAGTACGAAAACTATGTCTCCTGTCATTTATTTCCTGATTGCAATTAAGCATCAGTAGCATTATATGACTTTGCATTTCCAGAGCTTCGAAAACGAATTTGGCCAAGGTAGATGACAATCAATAGTTAATTGGTAATGTCTCTAATTATGCATCAATAACTGTGTTGCCTAAAGCAATAAAATCAAGAAACAATTTCGCCTTTACTCCATTTAGTTCATTTGTTTAGATCAGAGATCCACATATAACACTTTATTGTTACGATTTTAATCAGTTAATAACCACGATAAATTGTACAAAAAGCAGTTTTTTATGAAATTGGCTTTGAAAATATAACAGACATTACACTCAATAATAAAATACATACAATTTTGTACGAGATAAAATGATTACACCAAAAAATCGTTCAAATCTGTTCTTGCAGAGAATACAAATTGCTCCGTTTGTTAATGCAAATAAAAGTATACGTTTTTCAAGATTGTTTGGTTATTGTCCAACACTATTCTATCAAATACTAACGCAGTTTTACTACAACAAACAAACCTGTTTAATAAAATACTTAATCAATATAATTAATGCAGTTAATTGAGAATATTTTTATTATTCAACTCAATTCAAACAACGCGACGATTTTTTTGGTACATGGAATTTGACGAAATAAAAACTTTTTAAAATTACACAAACTCACACAATTTCAACAATGTATACCCATTAAAGATCTACCAGTTGACATCAACAGTATCAATAATATCCATAGTACTAGTAGCATATAGACATCAAAATGTATACAATAATAATAATAAGAATCACCGTATATAATATTTTTTACTTATGACATTAATCGTTGTTAGGTAACCAACTCAACCTTTAATGTAACAAATTATGAGTCATCATCATCATTTCTCGTATTCCCGTTTTACGAAAAACACACCACACACTGTGCACAATGTAGAACATAATGGATTTCTGCTAAACCTCACATTGCAACATCCATTGACCTAACTTGTCATATAATCAGTTTGGTTTTGATCAAGTTAATATACACACAGGAAGTATTACCAAATAACGATCATTTCACATTGAAAATGGAAAGCATCATACTTAATAACAATGAATGAAGGTGGGTGATGCCCGATTTAAAATCCACAACATTCAGCATATAAATACGTATACAATATACATAATATGCTATAGTAGTACCACTGTTTTAATCATAATCATAATAACAATTATAACTGCAATAATAATAATAATAATATCATATTATTTCATAATACACGTATAGTTCTGTTTTTATGTTTTAACAGGTTACGTTTACAGTTTTTTCTCCCTACACAATAAAAATTAAAAATTCTATCATTCTACAGCCCTCTCGCTCTTTTCTCTGATGAATGTCATGCCTGATGGATGCGGATACAAATTATTATTCACTTTGTTTAAAACTGTAATAACAATTAAACGTTCTCTCATTACGCTTTTTTTAAACTATTTGTTTGATTAGTATTCTAATTGTCGCTTGTAAATGTTTCGTTTCTTAAATATCTGTCCATGATTGTCTATTGCTTCATCTATCTACCTAATGTACCTACATTACAACATAATATCCACATTTTTGGTGTGTCGGTCGACTGCTCGCGTGCACGTATATCATCACTACCATTCTCCCTGTTTCAATCATTTTATTTCCTCATTTCATCAGTTATAAAGGATCCAAATAAGTGCTTGCTAATTTTATTAATTGCCCAGTTATCAAACTGTATCAGTCACTGGAATTGTGCTTACCGGATGTTGCGAGTGATAATAATCCTTTTATCAATTTTCTGAGTAGATTTTAATACGCACCATCAGGGAAAATAGTATGGTGCCGCCGTTAGCAGTTTTATGCCATGCCAGACAACGTCCACCCATTAACATTAAATTAAATTACACACTGTATCGTCGCGCTGTATTGAAAGTAGTGAAGTCTATCTAAAACAGGTATATATGTACGTATGGATGTAGTATGCATATTATAGTATGCTTAATAACATCTTATTAACTTTCGTTAGAGAGTGTCTATAATTTGTTTGTACGTCTAAGAGTGTGTCTAAAACCTAGTTTGTAAAGTCGTAAATATCTTAGCTGTATTAGTAGAGCCCATTCTCTTTTTTTTCTTCAGTACTTTATCAACAGAGCATTTTCTATTATGAAATTAGAACCATAAATGTAATATCTAAAATATCCTTGGTTGTTGTTCATGATTTCACCGTATGCACTATCATATATTTAGAGTCCATTACTCATCCTCATATTTAATGGCCATACTAAATTTTAAATGATTTAATAACCACTATATATTATGTAATTATAACTATTGTGTGTAGTAGTAGTGTATATAGCCATTAGTTCCGTTTTCTCCTACTATGCTTGTAAAACTGTTCATGAGAATGGTTGCGTCGCATTGCTGTGAAAAATATCCACATATTTTTTAACGTGTAAAGGTAAAAGATTATGTAATTTAACAGTTTCTGTTTTTTTGGAAAATCTTATTTCAATATTGTAATCAAGTTCATTTTTCGGAATGTTTTTGTGACGGCGGCGTTGATGATGTGTTGTAGTAATTTATGTATACTTTATATAACTGTGTTATCATAAGCTTAAAGATACGACACATTATGCTAAAAAATAACGTAACACATAAAACGCAGACGAGACGATGTAATGTAGTAGGGCGAGTAGTAATGGTACACGAGAAGGTAGGTAGACGCGTTTCCAAATAAAATGTTATGTTGTCGTTTTCTCTCTCTATATATATTTTTTTCATTTATATATAGATTAAATGCGGTCATATTTAGCAGTATTGTTACTATTATTACTTATATAAAGATAATAGAGATAACCGTCGTTCAGTAATTGATAAAAAGCTCATGGCAACATTGTTGAGTTTGATAAGCTACTCACGTCGAATGGAGAGAAAGTTATGGAGTGTCACAACTTTCTCTGGTGTGTGATCGATCATCTATATTTACACAGATAACAGAAAATAATGTATTTTTTCTTGAATTTTTTTGGAACAGTGGTACACAACTAGGTAGGTACTTAAAAATAATCAGTATGCAGACATGCACTAATAACTATACATTGTTCAAGTTCATTGTTACAGTTTGCTAGCGACTATTATTGGTACAGAGAAACAAATAGGATAACAAAATAATCAAACCGCTGATGGAAACGGATATAGCAAAGCGCATCTTCAGGAAATAACTTTATGCATTTTTTAGATTGGTTTCATACACGAGAATAATACGAGAATACATTTTGGTTTCATGCAATAAACAATACAGGTTTCTCTCCCAAATAAATATATGTAGTAATTGAATGTGATTACTTGTCATAGTTAGCAGGTTGTATAATTTCTAGATAATCAAAATAAATGCTGGTAAATATGTTTGTGTAGAAATAAATGGAATTCAAAATGGAATGTGGCGTCATGGACGAAATATTTAAGTCTACTTTAGATTAGGAGCTCCAAATGAAATAGAAGAAAAAATCCGCATACGAATAAAACATTACAATACACTACATCAATCAAACATTTTGAAAAGTTGATGCTATAATATCCTTGTTTCGTATTTTGGGGTAAGAGAAGATAATTTAACTTGACATCTTTAGAAGAAAAAGTGCTCCTTCCAACTTATCTAGATGAACCCTTGCTGGCTTTTGATTGGCTTTCATAAATACCTACCTAAATAATCTCTTATTATTTTATATTAAAGCTGCAACTCAATTTGGCCGACTGAGATGAGATTATTTTTTTATAAAAAGAGCAGAGAACGTACGTATATACGTACCTTATCACAAAAACGACATGCTAAAATGGGATACAAACCGACTTGATGTGTTATAAAGAGAGTATTTCTGGCCAAAATTACTTGACTAATTATTATTACTACTAATCACTAAAGCCTATTAAAGTAACTGACTAAGCATTGAAAGGATCATAAATAAGAATATGGAAATCCACTTAAACACATCGGTGTCTACTAACTAATACTTATGAAATTGAAACGCTGATGATGATTACGTCGGATTTGATGTGTGTATACAACAGCAATCATCATCCTACTATTTGTGCAGAGAATTTCCCAAAGTTCAAAGATGCTTTCAAGTTTTAACAATATCATTGTTGCAATTTTATATAAAGACGGATTCCTTTTACGTGTTCATTCTTCTCTTTTAGAGATTTTCATCTATTGACAATTGAAAAGGTTACGCAAGATGAAAATCCCGTTTCTCATCGCTAAAAATAATTATTGAATAATAATAATAACAAATATATGCCGTAGTTTTTAATGTACAATAATATGCTTCATGTATCAACATCCCCTGTTCCGATCCCTTGGTTATCTCGATTGAAGAAAGATGTCGTGTAGGAAATGTAACTATGCTGCTATTACGATACAACTCTACAGAAATACAACTTTTGATGGCGTATGTGTGCGCCCACGACGTGGTTTGTCGTCGGCCCTACCAAAAATACCAAAGATTGTTCTTACCAATTTCATTACGAAAATGTGCAAACTGATACCTGAGTGAAAAAAGTTCATCATGATCAGCATAGCAATTTTCTGGTTACGACGCAACCAAGAGATTTATTAACTTACCCAACTAGTTAATAATAGTACCATCAAAATTTTAGTAGTATATACCCATATTAATAATGTATCTCTATAAATTTATATATCTATTATCACTGTATTTTGGCAACCAAATTTGTTATCTGCATACTTATCTGCATTTTTTATATCTGGTATGTTGTTTCTTGTTGTGAAAATTGTGTTTACACTGTGTCCACACTACTTGTGGTAATGATATTTTCCTGTGTCATAGACGACTCCATCGGGGGTGGTGGAGAAGACGATAGTGGTGACGATTGCTGCTGTTGTTCGGGATGGTTTTGATTGTGATGCTGTTGCTGATGCGGAGACTGTTGTTGCGTTGTGGATTGTTGTGATATCGGCATGGGTGCTGGAGGAGACTGATTGTTTGAATGTATCTCTGGTGGTGGCGGAAGCTGATGACCGTTCTCAATATTGCTGCCTAACTGTTTACACTTGTAGCAAAACACTTTGTTCAGTACGCTTTTGAAAGCTTCACGGAAATCTCGATTGAAGTACGCGTAAATTATCGGGTTCAGGGATGAGTTAAAGTAGCCAATCCAGAATACCAGAATAACCTACAAAAGAAAGAGATAAAATTAGTAATCTTAGAAGTAGGGGGATTACAAGAAAATAGCTTATTATGGAACGCTTTGTGTATTCAAGAATGGGGTATTATGTAAGGCAATGGGTATAATAAAACAAAACATGAGTTTTGTTCGAAACAAGTTAACAATATTCTCAATTACGATTCTCTTTTCGGTGGAAAAATAAGCAAAACACGGTAAACCAAAAAATCTCTTTAATACACATTCTGTCTGTCTAGCTTATTGTGTTTGTCTGTGTGGCAATTCTATTACCCACTTAAAAAGTTTCTTGTTTCGCATCATCATCTTTGAATTGATAGTGAGCCACCACTTTTGAACGTGACCCCCTATAAGTTCATCGTCTCAGATTTTCTTTATGCTTATGTAACCAATAAGACCCACACAATCAATTTCCAATCCAAACAAGTTTTATGTTTCAGAGAATTCTGCTTACGTGGGCAACTTGTGTACAGAATGAAAGGTATATTGTTGGAAAATACGAGTGAAAGCAAAAGGGGTAGTTTTGCCTTTCTGCCTCCCTATATCTGGCGCCGACTACTTTTGGTAAAAATCCGGAAAATCAGAGCTCGTGAATGTCTTAGGGGTCCCTTTTAAAAAGAGTTACTCGGGATAAACCAGCAGCGAAGCAACAACGTGATGCCAGAATAGCAGCAGCGATTTGCTATTTTCCAGAATGAAACACAAATTCAAAACTTTTTTCTTAAATCCCGTAATAAAGGTGCCCAGACATTATATTACACAGCAGTAAATAAGCGGCAAGGAAGAAAAAAGGCAAGAAAAAAGTTTGTTCTTTTTCTGAAGAAAAAGATTTTTTAAATTTGCTCGTAATGCCCATCCGTGTAATAGTTTGAACCTTTCTCTCTCCACCTCTGAATACATGTTTGTTTATGCGAATACGAGAGAAAGAGAAAGAAAATAAGTGAAAAGAGAAAGAAAGAAAGAAATAGTAACGAAGAATGAATAAATGGAAATGGAGGAAACTTGTCATGTTGTTGACTTTTCTATAATAAAGCGAACCCATAAGAAACCGCCGAAGTCAGGGTAACTACTTTTTTCACAAAACGACTTCATCATTACATTTTCTACATTCCATCGGTAGTCTAATGCTACTTCATAGAACCAAACTACCGCCATTCAGTTTTGCACCATTAACGTGCTTTTTTGCAAGTTTCTTTTTTGCACACTTCTGCTGCTACTCCTTCCTACAACACTAACAAGCTTCGACTTTTTTCCATGGGCTTTTTTCCATTTTTCTGCTTTTTCTTTGCAAACAAAAATATATATTATGTATCCCATTGAAATGGGGCTACATGACAAAAAGTCCACAGAAAGAGAGAGGACCATGTCGTAGAAAAAAAGAAAAAAACCAAGATTAGATAGTTAGACGACGCCGGTACCAGTATTCACTTTTTCAATGGACTTCCGTATTTTTCTCTGATTTTCCCAACAACGTCCTTCTCCTTTCAAAAATTAGTTGCTTGTACATTGAGATAGGATACTTGTAGTAAGTTTGCCTCTTTGTCTTTGCTTACTGTACAAAAACGGAAGAAAGGGTGAGCCATTCTTCTTCGCTGCTCATGCTGCTTTACTATGAGAAATTGTCATCATCCCGAAAAAAGTGAAAGGTGAAAAGAAACGAAACTTATTTTTGAAGATCCCAAAAGACTTTCAAGAGCAAACCAGGTAGCTCGTTTTTTAGTGGGCGAGTCCCTTAAAAACCATGAATGGGTGCTTCCTGCCTACTCCATCCCAACAGAAAAGTTCGTGTTCCTAATTCTTGGAAATGCAAATGATACAAAGGCTTGAAAAACTCAGAGACTAGGTAGCCTGAATGTAATGGAATGAAAGCTCGTGCTTTTTCTCTCTTTCTGCCTCTTTCCTAATTTTGAGATGCACTGATTGTCACAGAAAGAGAGAGAGAGAAAGTAAAACTGTCATTCATTCTACTGTAATCAGATAATGAAGTGAGTAAACTTACCACCCAGTCCGGTGTGGGACACTCTGTGTGACCGCAGAGGGAAGTTACCAAGTACCAGGTAAAAAACGGAAGCCAGCATAAGATAAAAACTCCCATAATAATTCCCAGGGTTCGGGCAGCCTTGTGTTCACGTTTCATACTTTGCACTGAAATGATAGTAATAAAATAACGACAATGATTAGCACGATTTTAAAAGATTTGTTATCCTTTTTCTAATGAATTCTGTGTCAACTTTTCGCATTAACTATTTCAACTACACAAAAGCAATCAAAAAAGCATTTCAAAATTTCGTTCAATGAGAGTGTAATGGCTTGTAAAAGATACTGCAAATCGGAATCTAAATAGCCAACTAGATGACAGTTTATACAACTTTCTCGGTTGAGCAAGTAAATCTTCTTCCTCTTTTGTTTTCCCTTTTAACTAAAATGATTATTACCGTCACCAATCCTACTTACTCGCTAGTCGTCTTAATTGTGAATTATTAAAACGCCATTTGAAATTAAGGAAGCGATGCGCATTATATAGCAGTAGCAGTACAAAAAGGGATTGAAAGGGAAAGCAAAGCACACAAAAGACAAACAGAGGGGAACTATAGAACTCCATGAAACATAGTCTCTGCTCTTAATTAATACGCATTAATGGGAGCAATACGTCATTTTCTTTTTACGCAGTGACTTGCCTATAATAACATTAGGGTACAAACGGAGAGAAAAGGTAAAAAGGAATGTGTTTTGACGAAGAAGCTGATATGATTTTGTTAAAGGGCTCCCTAAAATCCTCTTACCGACAGACAAATCTCTAAACTATATGGAGAGTCAGGGACAGAAAGGGTGACACACACACAATTTGATGATGATAATGAGAGAGTAGAGCATTTATCCTTTGTACAAGGTTACCAGATAATTGTAGCATGACGAAAGGAGGAGAAGGTATCAAAAATGAAAGTAAGGCACACGCCCAGGTACTACTACATAGATGAACAGTCTTTGGCATCATGCATGATCTCACTCAAGTGGTGACATAGGTTATAGCCATTTAAAACGTCCGCCTCTCAATTTAACCTTCACCATTCATTCTTTTCAACAAATTCCTTTCTTCCCCCTTCAAGCTTCATAATATCATAATAATAATATTCCATGTGAGAATAGGAAAAGCTGCTGCCGCTTATGAAACAGTCCACAAGTTGATGATGATAATAATAAGAATACAATAGCGATTCTTTACTGTTTTAAATGATTATAGCGCCTAAAACGATTTCAGACAGAGAGAAAGAGAAAGGAAGAGCGGAGATGGTTGTTTCTGTGGAAGTAGAAGAATTCTCTGGAAGACGGTGTGTCTCTTTTCCCAAAAAGGAAAGCAAAGGATTAAGATTAATTACTCTCAAGATGCTCGTTTCACACATTACTATACGGGAAGGATGGAGGACAAACGAGAAAATGAAGATGAAAGGTCACCCTTTTCTCCAACATGTTACAGAGAAAACTGGACCTTCTCAGAGAGAATGTTACCCTACGCAGCTGTCCTTTTCATTTGCAGTATGCATGGTTCATATTGACATTCCTTAAACAACTAACGTTTTACTTATAGGTACATTTTTTAGAGTGCATAACCTTTTACCAAGCTCTGCTGAATACTCAGGGAATGATAAGAATAATATGACGGGAATGATTAAATGGCAGAATATTATGAGATGATTTTGAGCTCTCATGGAAATAATGTATATCATTGTCTTTTAAGAAAATAGTGACAGATTTACTCAAGACTTATAAGCAGTCATACAAAATACACATAAATACTGCACAGAAGCATCAGTTGCGTTTTCTTTAACGGTTATCGTTCCAATTTTTTAGTCTCCAGGGGACGATTTTGTTATTCTTTAAAATGTATATCCAGTTTCTTTTAAGGATATTTTCATGCAAGAGAAAGCACTTGCTTTATGAAATAAATGGGAGTTAGCACGAATGGATATTTTTCTGCACTTACTGTCAGGTATATAATTTAAATTGTAGAATTATGATACGCACAATGTCAAGGCAATATTACACGTCAATTTTTATTAGTTTGTTTTTTATTAGTTAAAGTAAAATCCTTTCACAGACTTGACAGTACAAGTTTTACTTTTCAGTTCAGTTCCTTCACTCACTTGTCAGTCCGTTTACAAGTCGAAACGATAACTTTAAAAAAAAGTTTTTTTCTCTCTCTTTCCGCTCCAGTTAACTCGCTAAACAATCATCAGTTGAGATTGTAGCAAAAAGTATGCCTGTTCCTTTAAATCCGTTGAGTGTTCCATAGTTGACCTGTTGTTGTAGTTAACGTGTAACAGCTAATCTAATAATATAAACAACGGTAATGATGTTAATTCCATTGCAAAATTTTAATGAGAAATAAGTAAGAGCCAGGACCTCGGAATTAAAAAAATGAACTAGACAGAAGGATTCTGAGGAAAGTGGCGACATTGTTCTGCGTAGTTTTCTCCAGTACAATTTTTCATGTTCCAATTATTTTGAATTACACAAGTCACGCAATAATAATACTAGCACAATGCTGGAAATTAGTCTGGAACAAGAAGCAAAATTTTAGAATGAAAGTATGAAAGTTTTCATCGCATTTCACTTCTTCCCTCAACAAACTCAACTTGGATCCTGCCACTTTTCATATTCGGAAACGCAATTGCAGACTATGTGTAGCGGAGTACGGAAGGAATTTTTTATAAACCTGCCGATGACAAATTCCTTTTTCTCCTCAGCTATTATTTTTTTGTTAATGTAATGTAACCGGAAAATGAAGTTTAAAAAAAATTAAAACGTAAAACGTAGTTTCTTCACATCCCTTCCGAAATGGCGGAAGGGAAAGGCTTAGGATTCCACTTTTAAAACGAAAGTTTTTTTCTGTTTTTATCTCAATGTATTTTTCCTTGTACTTTTTGCTTGTTTCTCCTTTTTTCTGTAGATTGAACAATAAAATAAGATGCGAGGAGTTAACAAAGTTTCAAGTCGTCTGAGCGAGCGCGCAGATGACAAAGTAATTTACATACTACGTGTCTTTGTTATGACTATTGTTTTCTTGTTTAATTTGTAATTTCCACGTCTTCCTTGTCATCCCCATCCATCGTTTCTCATCATCATCACCATTGTGAAATATTTTCACACTTTCACCAGCATAAACTTTTAATTAACGACTTACATAGGATTCACATACTAAACTACCTAACAAAATCGAATATTCTACGTGTAGAAAAGTAGCAGGAGGTATATTATTACTGAATAATTTTAAACTGATGATATCATGGTACGGTATCATCATTAGGTAATGCATTCTCGGAATATGCATTAAAACTCTGCTGGAGAAATTCCCGTTGGACCAACGTCAACCATCCGGTTCTAAAAATAAGATTGCTTTGCTCTCAAACGGACAGACAGACACGTTCACCGTTTCTCAATAAAGTGCAGGTATAGGCCCTTCCCACAGCAATTTCTTTGCCCATTTCTTCATTAATTATTCATCGCGAGTGAAAGTAAAAAGCAAGAGATATTTTTACCAAGTTCCTCAAAAGTTTGATGAGTAAGTTGGTTTTTAATTTCATTTTGAATTCATTCATTGCCTCCCTTTCATTCATTCATTTGGGATGGTACTTGATGATGTAGCGATGATGATTATGACGCTAAATGATATGTAAATATGCCCACATGTTAGAAATATAATAGGCTATAAACTGTGGTAGAATAACAGGTTTATATATGTATATAGTGCTTATACTCCCACTTCTATTTTGCAACATCAATCGGTTTGTCCGTGTAACCGAAACGCTTGAAAATGTGAAAAGGCCAAGCTCCTTTTGGTTTATGGCATTGGTGTTGTGTTGCTCACTGAAGCTGCAAGTTAGAAAACAAAGCGTACACAATAATAATAGCACACATATTATCGTTGTATGGGTTGAAATGTCAGTTTCCTTTTCCCTTGCCAATTTTCTGTTAGATGATCGTCCTCATCTATTAACCAGGACCTCCGCAACTAACTAAAACCTAGAGCACTCTACACTTCGTTTTGAATAAAACTTTCCTGTGAACAACCACATAGTTTGTAAGTCTTGTGCATCAGATTGCTATTGTATTGCTGCCTAATTATCGTTTTCTCTGTGCAACTTGTAAATGAGTACAAATAGCCATATTTAATTATTACAGTATAAGAAAACAGCGGAAGTTTGCTGTAAGTGGATGCTAATTTGACCCGGGTCCTTTAGGAAAAAATATTGCTATCTGTTTAAATCGGGAATATTATTGGCAGATTTATGTCATTGATCGGTCTTCCACTAATTCCTAACCATTTTCCAAACACGATATACACAGACAGACAGTGTCAGCGACAGGCATTAAGACTAGGTATGTAACTGTCGCTACTTAGTAAAGTAGTTGGTGTATATAATGGTATATATATTAGTCAATTTTTCCTATCAACAAACAGCATACTTATTCACTTTCATCCTACGCTTGATGAACATTTTTCGTACATTCCTTCTCACTGGAAATGTGATAGATACCAAAAGCATCAGATTCTCGACCAAGGACACCAAATATGTGATGATGGATGTTCAATGCTCATCGTGTAGTAGGTGGAGGACGACGACACGACACTCGTTGACTTACTTAGCTTAAATGACATTCTATTTGTGTTAAAGAATCTTTCACATACATGCAGCGAAACATCTCCTCCTTTTATTACACATTTTCCTCTTCTCTCTCTCTCTCAACTCCTCTTTCAAGTGAGGGAGAAATGTCAAAAGGAATGTTTAACTCTGAACATTATTGCATTAAATTAAATGGTCTTATGTATATATTTATTTGAATATGTGTAGAATCCGGGAGACTTATCAACAGAGAAAGTAAAAGGGACAGGGAGAGAGAGAAGGAGGACACTGAAGTCAAGATGAATTCTGTTATCATCGTCATCACTCATCCCATCACACTTGATAATTACTAAAACATCCTTTTTACTTTTCCTTTAGTCACCTCCGTCTGTCTGTAGTCACTTCATCACCTCTCTCTCTCGTCAGTCGCTCTTCTTCAACAAATCCTTTGCAAATATGAATGCAATGTGGAAAGCTTGTGTGGATGTGCTCTCCCCTTACTCAAAAGAGCTTTTCGGGACAAACACTGTCCTTTGATGTGTTTACTATTTGTCCTGTTGTAGGAGTTGAGTAGATGAGATGAGAGTAGTGTGTATCCCAGTTTTGCCAGTTTTGATTGTGTGAAGAGGAAAGGGACTGTGAGTGAGCAGAACGAGAAAAGAGAGGTAACAAAACAACAAAGTAAACTGGTAGATGATCAACAACATTAAAGCTAAAGCCTACAACAGAGAGAGAGAGAAAGTGGGAGAGAGAGGAAAAGGCATTACTTAATGGCTAAATAAATTAATATAACGTTATGCATAAAATACACAGGAAAAGTTGAAAATCAACCTTTCCTACTTTCACTCGTTTTCCCCTTTTCTCTCATTCATTCCGGTGAAAGTTTGAATAAACAGGAGCGGTACATGTGATAGCGTAGTCATTAAATATTATTATTATCCTTGTATCATGGTTATACCTACGTTCAGAGATTGAGAGCAGGGCAGATTTTGAAAGAGGTATTAACAAACCTATTAATATCGTATTATACAGACCTTTCATAAATCTTCTGCTTATCAACTCGATGGATTGTCAATGGTTTCATCGTTGGCCTTTGATGAAGATTTCAGTAGAATCGCAAAACTCTACGTTCTTACTCAATACGTTTATTTCTTGGTTGTTATCAAGTTCAATCGGAAAACTGGAATCCGGATTTATTGTCAGGGGAGGATGTTTGATGACAGAAACAAATCATATTCCTTCTTTATAAAAGAAAAATCTATAAACAAGCGCAGCATGGAGAACGGACGGGACAGGTTACAGGAATTCTAATAGTTAAAAAGAAGGAAACCGGAATAACTTTGACAAAAGGTTTACAACAATGCAAGTGAAAGTTTCTCGGAATTTCACGGGAGTATGATGGCGCAATGAAGTAATGCAAAACGGGTTAACAAATATAAGGAAGCGTAACAACTGTGAGGAAATAAAGTCATGTGGCAATGCTGAAAACCAGCCAGTAATTCACGACATTTGCCAAAACTGTGACACCAAAGGCAGTGCAACTTGCTGTTCAGTGTAATTAGTCGCAGCGCTGAATTTCATGGAAGGAATTCAAGAACATTATGAGCGATGAGAAGTGTGGTTATGGATGGATGACGTAGGAATTTATTCATGCAGGTAACACCAAGGAAACTTGTGAATGGCCTTAAAGAGAATAATATGTGGTATAGTCTTCGTACTAACTCCTGAAATCCGGAACTTGAATTTTCCACGACCTTTCTAGGTTTTCCCTCCCGGAACTAATTTAATCTGTTCCCTTTCAAATGACATGCTAGCAAGTGGAATGCCGTTACCATTATTATCATCAACTTTGTCCGTCAAATAACAACACCTCATCCCACCTATCTGAACAATGATAAACTGTAACTATAGCCTTTCAAAACATCGATTAAACTGGTAGCAAAACAAAACAACTTAACTTCTGCTATTGGCACATGTATACGGTAAAAAAATCTGTTTCCATAACTTTTACAGCCTTATTCCCACAAGGATTGGTTGGTCTTGCTAAACTTCAACAAGAACAGATAATAATATTATGAAAATCTGCAAGTGGCTAAAAATCACAACTGAACGAACCAACGAACACACCCAGTGGACAATTTATAAATAAAGTATAAGTAAAAGCGCCCTACTTAATAATACATCGCTAAAGATATGGGTAAGTGAAGTCTTCCAAGAAAAGTTTCAGGGTTTCTGGTACCTACACTTCACAGCAGCATAAAATAAGAGCAGAGTAAACTGGGGTTTGGTAAGTTGACGAAGAAATAGAGTAAGTGTCCTCATCATCTCGTTCCACCTTCACCACATCTCTACACTCATTACCTTTTGCTACGTAGAAGCTACAGGAATGAGCTATGCCTCTTGCTGTTCAGTTCTCGCGTCAGCTAACAAGCAAACAAACAAAAAGTAAAATGGCGTTCTTCAGCTCTTCTTCTTCCGCCTCCACTTTCCCTGTGAGTTATGCTATGTCAATGTTCGTCGTCGTGACGATGAAAAGGGTTTAGTTCTACTACCACCCCTCTTCTCAATGTATATGTACTTTAGGAGTCTGACTTAATAGTAATTATTAACATTAACTTGCTTTGATGCTCAAATGAATACTGTCTTTCTGCTTGCACTACTAGTCTGACATTCCAAAACCACAAAATGATTCTCTCTCTCTCTCTAAAAGTTGGAAAGGGGGCGAGAGAGGCTGCAATAAAATACAGTTACAACAAACGTGGCCACTTTTACTCACAAAGTTTTCAGATTCTCAAACCTACCCGCATGGTTTGTATGGATGTATGTATGGATGTATATTGAACGAGCACGTATATACGATTCATGAAACGTAAATCCGCTTTAATGTTTTGAAGGTTTTCTTCCTATTAATATATTGTTTTTGGTGGCAATGGCATCAGTAGTCGTGGCGATAGTGAGATGCCGACGACGAGGAAACCAACTTCATTTGCATATTATTCCTTTTCCTTATATAAGTTAAGATTGAATCCGTCGTCGTTAGAAAGTAACGGTTGGAAAGTATAGTGGTGGCATCAATGTTACTTCTGAGGTTGTTATTGTTACACCCATCACACATCCCTGGGAAATAAATCAGATTAATCCACCGCTCGCAAGGAAGCGAGCATCTCTGCATCGGCATCTTATCCTGTGCGAGGTCCAAAGCTTATGCATATTTATTACGCTCATTTTATCATTAGGAAACGGTATTCCGGATTAAAGCAAGTAGCACGTGCACACAGGTTGGTTGGGAGTCGATAGTGAAGGACAAAGTTTGGAAGAGCGGAGAGATTGTGGAATCGACTTGGAAGTAAGTAGGGCCATATTTTACGCACCGTTTTTTGAACTTCAATCAAACCCATTACCGTAAAAGCGAATCGCGCAACTTTACCAATAATGTTGTATAGAAAGTGGACTTGGGCAGAGATGTGACTTTTGTTGGGTCCTTCGTAAGATATGTAATGCCTACGTAGTAGACAAGTCAACAGCATAAAAGATACAGAAACTCATACATATGATCAGGAAAATAATTTAAACTTTTTGTATGAATAAAATTATAGCACAAGTTGAGAGATTTGTCTGGCTGGATTGTAAAATCTCTTAATCTTAGAAGAGCTCATGAGATTGGGCATGTGTGTGTGTAGTGTATAAAACGTTATCTTCTCTACTCATATCCACCTCATCGTTAACGTCTCAAGATTTCAAATCAGCCTTATCTCAATAGGATTAAGTGACAGGGTGTCTTTCAGAATCATAATCCTATTTCAATTCAATTCCCTGATTGGCTAAATCTTGTTATGGTGTACCTTCCGTCTGTGGAAAAGGCAAATTTAATGGAAATATCAGGCGTTCAATATAAAAGGTATCATAAATAGTACAAAAAGCGTTATTCCCATAAAATATATAGAGTATAATATCAGATTTAGCTAATCAACTTTAGAAGGTGATAGCATAGTACTAAGCTGTAAAGAATGTGTCGTAAGCTGCTGCAACCAGTATTTTCCACATAATACCAGTCTCAGCGTTTTCAACCAAACTAAATCTGTCTGAATGAGAACTTCTCTTCGCTTTTTATATAATTATTGGATGAAAAATACTTCCTGGGAATCGTCCTTCATCTTGTGTACTCGGATATTTTTAGAGATGTTATTTCCTGACATTCAACTTTCAAGAAAGCATCTTATCATTGCGACGTGAGCACTTCACGCTTGTCGGGATATATTAAATATCGGTAGGTAGGATGTGTTTCCACGAGCCGTGCGGTATGTCATGACAAGAATATTGTACGAATAAGAACCAGCCAATTTATTTGGAGTTTAACCGTATTTTGTTTTTATAACAAAGCAAACAGAAGCTAGCAATAATTTTACAGGCACAAGCATTGCAAAGTTTTGAAAGTGCTTTTTTCTTTAAAGTTCAACAAACCACGTAGAAATAACTAAATACAAAGTAAAAAAAGAATAGAGATTTATAACGTCTCGTACTTACTTGTTGAGTTATTTTGTACTGTTATAGGAATTTCACTAATTTGTAAATGCTTGTTGAGCAGCGCTGCAGCAACTTTTGTCCTGTAACACAAACAAAACAAGAATATGGTAATTAAAATCAATTTTCAATTTGCATTCTTGCAATACACTGCATAGGCAAGCTAAGATATCGAAAAGAGACATTGTCAACAACAGCGGCGACGATATGAAAATAGAACACATTTTCTGGTCATAATTTTGTAGACAGAATTTGTCACATTTTTTAATGAGTTACGTAACTCTTATGTCATAACTTATAACTACCCAAAAATGAAGACGGCACAGTTATTAGTTCACATAAGTATGCAAATCATTATAATGCAAAATTATATGGCTTGGAACTTAATCTCTGTGCGAGGTAGAATGAGATTGTATAGATTTCTAAGTAGAATATGAGGCAAAGTCCATATGCATGCAAGTGGATTTTTTCCAACGTGTGGAAAAATCTCCTCCTTTCCACTTTATAGTTGACTTTGTGGCTAACTGAATAAATGAATGAATAAACGAGCCGAGGCACATCTCCGGAATCTAAAAAAAGCAGAGTAAAAAGAAAGATTTTGCCTCACACGCACACACACGTATGACACAGTAGTGCAATATGATAATGCAAGGGATGAGGAAAAGACTGGCGTGAAATATGAAGAGATGGAATATTGGTTAAAAAGATACAAAGGACTCGTGGTAAAGTAGAAGACGTGGAAAGAGAATAAATATGACGAGGGATTTAGATAGTCAGTGAAACGGATCTTGCGGTAAAACCAGTCAGTTTTACACATACATATCATGTGTGAGCGCAACACTGATACACCTATCTAGCCAAATAGATGGAGAGTAAGAAGAGAAGGAGAGAAAAAATGATGACGATGACGGTGATGATCCTAGTTCCTTTCTTGATGAAAAAGAGAAAGTCAGGCGTGTCTTGAAATTCAATAGAGACAGTTGTTATTTTATCTAGTCTTTCAAAGTCAAAACGAAACACGTTCCTGCAAAGCCAATACTACGACACTCCCAAGTCAAGAGAGAACATATGAAACGAACCATTTTCTCCTTCATCGTAAATGGATTGTCGGTGATACAAGTATTAATTCTTGTATTATTTATTATTCCCATCTTTTGACTTTCCTTGATTGTGAGTGAAATAATAAACTCATTAAATAAGAAGAGTGCATTTAGCAATGGAAGCCATTCACGATGACATTCCAGTATTGTCATTTGCATCCTGTAAAGTGTACGTGTTTAGCATTCCTTCCATACAAAACGTACTTTGACATTTTTGCACTACTTTTTTCAGGCTTCTTGTGCAACATGCCGGTGAATTGGAGTGTACATGATTTGCAAGGATGGAAATTCCAGTGAAGACAGGAAAAATATAAGAGCACGAAATTTTGCCCGTGTTTTTTCAAATGCATTTATGATTTCGTTAAACATTGCAGAAATTTCACAATATTGTTAGTAATTTTATACACGTACGACGCTCACGTGTATCCCTTCTCCCTTGAAATAAACGTGCACACTTCCAAAAACACTGTGAATGAGAAAAAGCTCTGTACTTTTCTGTAACCCGGAACCCTTTTCCCCCTTAAATTCTATCTTTGGTTTCAACTCAAGTATCAAGACCAGTAGTGGCAATGGCAACGGCAAAAACTGCATGTTTTTTTTGCTTTCTACGTTTTCCTATATATTTTGATACATTTTATTGGAGCTTATACATTTGATATATATTAGGTCTCACATGCATCTATAAATACAATCATTCTTCATATGCGTGATGAAACATGAGCCATCACTCTAAAATCTCCTGGAGTCGTTTACTCAACTTAAGCTATTTTCCCACCGACGCCGCCACTACCACCTATCACTATACACATTACTTTACTACTACACAGCAATACTTTCAACATCATTTCGGGAACAGTGTTCATCATCATCAGCCAGCAGCAGCAGCAGCCTGAATGCATATATCCATCCATCCATTCCATCACCTCTCCGCGAGCAACACAAAAATATGCAATGCTACTACTACTTCACTACAACTTACTATACGATCACTTCATCTTCAACCTACTCTACCACACGAGGGAAAAGACGACGATCCGATTGAGATGTATTGTGCAACGTTATTTTTCCAAGGAACAAGAATCTTCTCTTTAGCAGACTTGAGTAGCAGACATGGTGGTGGCATTATTTGATAGGCTTGTTGGCGATGCGATAGATAGAATAGGACGATGTACTCATTCTCTTACATCACTTTCTTCTTTCTCTCCCTCTCTACAACTTTTTAAGTAATTCCATGAGCTCCTCTTTTTTCTCCTCTTTCCTTTGCACCTTATATCCCCTCTATCTCCCTGTGCTTCTATCACAGCCTGAGTCTGAGCCTTCTTTTTTTCAAAAATAAGCTCCACATTTCCCATGCAGCACTACTACTGCTTACTCTTTAAAACATTAATAAATACATAAATATTCCCTGGTAAATATTTAAGACGATTTGCTTTCACAAGACGAAATATATCCTGCTCCGCACCAGAACTGGACATTTATCTCATCTAACCCCACTTGCTGCCGTTGGTGCACGTACTGTAAATTACACAATTTAGTTTTTCGGCATAACGAAGATGGACAAACAAAAATATCTCTTATTGAGATCTTGGAGAAAGTAGGCAAGCAAGAGATAAAAAACTTGGGTAATGTTTGTGTGAAACTTATGTATTTGTTGTAGGTTGGCCCCTCACCCAAAAGAAAGTCGACACAAGCACTTTTCTCTGCCTCTAATCATAATGAAAAGTTCAGCAAAAGTATTAGAAAAACATGCCTACTTGCTACAAACTACAGGAAACTTCAACTGCCAAGAAAATCTTAATGTAATGACCATGATCTCTCATGATCTCTATAAAAAGAATCCCATCTCCCCAATACACTACGTGTCATGAATTAACAATGAGCAGCAGACTGTTGTAATTTCATTTAATTTAATTAAATTGGATAAGTGAAATTACACTTAAATAACAAACTGTTGTTTTTTCCTCGTTGATTTTTCCTTTTGAAAAAAATTTATCAATGATGCGAATCTGCTTTCTTATTATTATTCCTTTCTATCTGTCTTTTAAACGTTTTGTACGAGTTTTGGTGGTGGCATCGCATGAAAATAAATGGACCTTTTACCACCACCGATTCTAAAATACAGACTTGTGTGGCGTTTGAGTACCTATTATTGCGCACAATAACATGCCGACTATCATCATCTCACATTTGACATTTTGTTTCCATATCCACATCGGTTTCCATATTTTGGTGCTCTTTATGTATTTCAAACTGACAATCTTGTTTTTGTTGTGGTGGCGTTTGGCTTATGGTGATGATGACTCTTGTGCTACTGATATATTGCGGTTCGGATAGCTCTGCAGTCCCCCTCTCTCCGGCTAAAATAAACATTAGGATATAGTCTGTCCTCTCAGTACGATAAGTAACGACGCTCAAGATTTTTCCGTTGAATACGAATAAAAACCCGCACGTTGATGATGACGGGAGATGGTTGATGGTAGGAGCGCAGCGGTGGTGATTTTGCAATTTTCACTAGATTCTCTGCACTTGATTCAGTAACCACGGTGGTGATGATGGTGCGATGGTGGTTGTACAGTATAGTGGCGTGTGTAAGAGACAAGATGAACTTCATCAAGGAATATTTCAATCCCAGGAGGATTAACAAGAAACATACATAATGTGTAGTAAGTAGGAAAAAGTTACACTTGGCTCTCTTTTAGTGCCAGTAGTCAGTCAGTTCAGTTTTAGTTTCATGCATAACCGCTTCACTAGTACCACTACTAACGCCGGCATATTTTATCTAAAAAAATACTAAATACAAACAACACTTCGTGTACATAGACACATACACACACGAGTGAATTTTCCACCGCGACACAAAACCATCATAATCGACAATCTTTTATGTTAGTGAAACACTCAAACTACTACTGCTGCTGCTGCGGTATGTGTTACAGGGTAAATAGTGCACATTAAAGACATACATACAATATATCAAGTAGATAATACAAACCGTAACCACCACTACTGCCATCACATCACTAGCAACACTTTCACTCTTTTTATCACATCCTGTTTATATACCTATTTACATTTGAGGATTTAACGCGGATTCTTTCCCATTCATTCTCTTTAGCTTTCCTCTCTCTCGTCTCCTTTCTTCTTTTCATCGAGCTTCTTCCTGTTTTGGTTTGGTAATAGCATTGACGTTACTCTCTCCATGGCTCTGTTTAGATCGGAGGCAGTATATTTTGTTGTAAGTAAAATGTGTATTACTCAGAAACATAGGCATTCATATTTTTACAAGTATTCAATCCATTTTTTACATGCCGCAACATCGTCATCATCATCACTGGCGTGCCAATGTACTACTGGAGTATCTTCAAAATAAGTAAACTGGAGTAAGTGCTTACTCTTATACATTGAACCTTACAAGTTCCAAAAAAGCGAAGAGAAAAGTAGTTGAGCTGCTTGTGGTGATGGTACATAGTAGCATAAAAATAGTTTGTTGGGAAAAAGAAGAAGATAGGGGCATACTGCACCAATATTTATTTCGCAACAGTAAAAAAATGTATACTTCCAGCACTACTGCCGCATCGTACAAGCATAACGTATCATATAATCCGTACGACCAACAACAAAGTTATCATCACCACCATCGCATCATCAGAGAGTAGTCGGGGCAAAAGAGAAAATGTACTACATAGAAAATAGTAGGAATGGTTGTGGAAGGAGGCCATAGAGAATAAGAATGATAATGATGAGGTGGACGAGAATAGGATGAAGAGGAGAAAGGATGAAAGAAAGAAAGAAGAAGAGACATTGTGATTCAGCGAGATATTGAACAAAATTAAATAAGAAGCTATGAACACACGGAGAGAGAGAGAGAGAGAGAGAGAGAACAAGGGAGGCAAAAAAACGGGTAGTATTTTTTCTTTATTTTTGCAGTGATAGCTGACGAGAATCAGTGATGCTTTGCTGTCATCATCATCATCATCCAAATCGTTTTCATGTGAAAAGATGAGAAAATGGGGAAAATGAAATCTAGTTTCTTCGCGTTTTCCCTTTTCCACATCATTGGCTGCGGTGATACAAAAAATAGAAGGCACATAAGTAAACCACAGAGAATACTTGCTATTACTTTTCTACATAGGCCATTCACGTGTCTTCTCATGTTTCGTTTTTCTGTGTAGATCCGTTCACAAATTCTATCCATTTGTTTTGTCTTCCTTTATATGCCACCGCGGCAACACTCAGAGAGAAAAGCCTGGACGACAAATGGTTGCATTGAAAATGTTTGACTTCGTTTGACATTTTTTATGGTTTGCCGTCTCATACAACCATTGATGGAATAAGTACTCTGAGTACATACAAGTACATGAATTCACTACCATGATTCTAGCTTTAATCACCTTAAAAGGTAGCCCGAATTGCAGAACATACTCGGAAAACGGGAAACAAGGTAAAGTAAATACTTTGATGTGCAGCGAAACAAATGCTGCTGAGCTACATGTTCGGTTAAAAATTAGGGCGCACTGTATATATTTCGTCGCCAATTCCGGTAACAGGATTTTTATCATTGACCACTACCTATCACTTCCACGTCGTCATTATAACATGCATTGTTTTGTCATTTCAACACATTTCAAAACTTTCACTCAAACTATTCCTTTGCACTTGCGCTAGGGGTGTATATGATGTTAGCAAAAAAGTTAATGAAAATAAGCGAAGGATTTTGTGTGCTCCTCTGACTGCTATCATCTAGAACGATTCCACTTGTACTACCAACTATAACAAAGCCACTTATCTCAAAGCATCATCAATTGTGTCATAAACAAACCCAGTATATCGAATAGAAACAAAAGAATGGGAAAAATGGAATTCACACTTGCTAACCCAGATAAAAATGCCATCATATCATACATACAAGAATATCAACTGACTCGGTGATCAACACCCCACGACCCAGCACAATTTTCAAACAAAACCGTATTTTTTAATTTGCACGCTAGTGTAAAATGAATAAAAATCTATGTCCTCTTTCCCTTTTTGTTGAGCTATATTATTCACAGAGACAGTCGTTATATTCTCTCTTGTTTCCATAAATTACGCATTTTTGCACTCACATCTTTTTCCACCCGCACATTTTCCACCAGTTTTCCGTCACTTTCTCTCTCTAAAGTTTGTATTTTTTGGTGTTCTGCTTTACTCTTCTCGCCAGTGCACAAAGTGAAAGAAAATTTTGTTGAAGTGGGAAGAAGAAAGGAGTGAATGAAGGAATATACAAATGGTCGCTCTGGTACCATTTTACATACATCGTCATCATCGTACATTTTCCTGAATGAACTTAATATCCATCTCACTAATTTTAGTGTATAGAAACTGCCCATATTACCGAACCCATTTTTATGTCCCAGAAGACCCATTACACGCTCGAAAAGGATAGAAACGCTATACAGCACACATAAAGCGTACATTGAACATATATTTCGCTTTCACCATGTGCCAACATAATTTATTTACGTATAATGTTCTGTTTTTCTACAACTTCCGCGTCTTGCTTGTCCTTCTTCACAAGATCATCATATATCCATACTTATGTACACACACATATACCGTATATCATATACTCGTCGCATTACTCAAGCAGCAGCAGGAAAATTAAAAGAAGCACAAGTTATCATAGATGGTTAGAATACATAGGCGATAGTCACTGGTATCATTACTATTCTGATCCCCGTTTGTCTTGTGATTGTTGTCGTGAACAAAAATTCTCATTCCATTCATCGGAATATCTGTGTGCATTTGGAAGTAGAATTGGAGAATTAAAAGAAAAGGATGGTTCATGTTCTCTTTCTTTCAGCAAAATCGATTATAAATGGGACTCAATGTCAGCTCCTCTTACACAAGTTCAATAATTCTTTTTCAATTCAATGGCACATTTTTGGTTCGACCATGAGATTTAAAACAAGCTTTCATATCGTAATACACAATGGCATTGCTTTTTTGCAAGTCTGGTGGAACTCTCCAGCATGTTCCGTTTGAAGAGCATCAATGCCTGATTACTCCTATTTAAAGCGCGGATATAGATGACGACGAAGATATTTAGGATAAAATGGTATAATCATTTCTTGATGTATACATTCATTTTATATCATATTAGCATGTATTATAACAGAAGAATTGGTAAGAGAAAACCCCTGTTCAATCGAGGATAAATTTGATGAAAGTTGCCTCTGTGCCAAGTGTATGAAAAGGGAAGGAAAGGAGGGAAAGCAGAAGGAAATGTGTTCGGTGGTGGAAACTACAAAAAAAAACTAAACAGGAACACAAACACAGCATCACAAGCAGTCAAAAGTTACTGTTAATTATTCATCGGGCCCAATGGTACACTAGATTCTACGTTAAATTAGGTGTACGCTATCAAAAAGTACACACTTTGCACCCAGCCTTCTGTCTGTTTTCTCACAAACTAGTAAGAGTAGTAGTAGTAGTGATAACTGCAGTTTTCAGGCCCTTCATCAGTACTACTTTTCCTGTTATCATTAATGGCGCAATAATAGCTGACAGAAGAAATGGAGCAATGACGAGGGGAAAAATTGCTTCAAGTGCAGTGCGGTTGGCTGTATGTATTTATTCTCGCGTACATTTCCCCTCTCTCTTCCTTTTATATTCACATTTTCCAAGTTTTGGAATAAATGATGTATGAAAAGAACGATCATACTCATCATCATGATGCAATCATTCCATTACATCAGGTTTTTATTTCCGTTTCAGGGTAGCAGTCAAATGCAAACATTGTATGTAAGCAAAACATCTTAAATGTGGAATAATGTGAACCCCGTATTGTATACAGAAATGTTGAACGGAACTAAAAATGCGTAAACGAAGTCAAGAGGGGAAAGTGAGAGAGGGAGAGAGAGAGAGAAAAGGAAGGAAACAAAAAGCCCCTTTTTCTCTCTTCTCTTCATTTCCGCTCCTGTGCGTTCCATATCATCAGCGTTATCAACATCATAAACATTTTATTTTTCCTCTTCATCATCGGAAGCAAACAGCAGGAGTGATGAGTGGTGAGGTTTTGAACAAGATATCTTATTGGCTGCTCTTGTTGACTGTTTATTTTTCCTCCGCTACCACTTGAGTTTTTCTGAGCTTGCTGATGGGGAACAAGTATACTCATTTGCTGACAAGAACAGGGAAAAAAAGATTGAAAGTGGAGACGATGAAAATGATGAGGATGGATCAAGAAAAAAATACATTTTCTTCACAGGAAACAAAAAATGGCACAAAATACGAAGAGGAAGGAAAAATAAATAACTTGACAAATTCAAGATTGGTGACGATAATAAGATGATCAAACGTCATCTCCATTATCATCAGACGCAGACCATGTCCATTTTGTAGAATATATCCAATTATGATCTCGCTTTTCTAGCAATTTGTGGTGACGACTGAGAATGTTATGCTATATACATTAAAGTTCTTTGTTTATTTTGGAAATATTTCTCAGTTCAGTAGAGCATCATGTTCTACTCTCTTTTTGCAAAGTCTCATTGCCACACACTATACCACCATAAATTCACTACCGTGTCGTCGTCATCACCATCATCAGAGATTCGACAAAAAAATCTAAAATTGTGGGTGTGTGTTTGTATATGGTGCGTATACAACAAATTGGTTTAGAACGAAGTAAACGAAGTACGATGAATCATGCTTCTTCTCATCATCATAATTATTTTGTCTTGTCGCAGGGTATAATCATCAAAGGGATTGCGCCACTCTTTGATTTTTAAGAGCTTTTCTCTTTGACGTCCCTTTCGGCCGTCATCCTCATCATTACTGCTTCTACTACCACTACCGCCATCATCATCAAGTTGATGCATCATTCACCAACTGAATGTTTTAAGCATTACTGTTTTATGGAAATCAGTGTGTGCGTTCTGCATTAATATAACTAATATTATTATTCCTACTTCTACTAATACTACTTACAATTATTAATATAATAATAATATCTGTATAGCATAGCAAATATGTTCTACTACTCTGTATGTACATTTGTAATGTTTGATGATGCTGATAATAGTTATGAGGACGTAATATTAAAATCATATACATATATAGTAAACTGCTTGTTTGGCAAACACTCGTTGATTTGCGAGATAATTATGCACTGTCTTTTCCTCTTGCTTTCTTCCCAGTTGATGATAAACTATCAGCTTATTTTAGCTCTACAGTAATAAACTCTAAACCTCCATGTTACCTTTCTCCTGTGTACGTGTAATGGTATGCATGCCTGCACGGCAATAACCAAGCAGAGCATTAAAAGGTAAATTCGTTATTAGATACGACATCTCATCATCATGCATCGTACTTTATATTCATACGTACAAAAGTAAATGCGTGCTTTTCTACTACAACAAACCACCACAACCGTTGACGACGTAGCCTTTCTAGATATTATTCTCCATTTGTGTCTGACGTACATAAAGCTGGGTTGGTTCATAATATTTACGGTATTTTTAGAAATGTTCAGTTCCTAGCTTGCGTATAATTTGATAGGCATTTATTCTTATAAAATATTTTGCTGCTTTCACTTTGACGACAGTCAGACGAGAATATAGTCTCTCCATTAGTTGCTCTAAAATTTGTGCATGTGCGAAACGACACCTGTGATGATCATGATGATGAAGAGTAGTAGCTGTGTAGCAGTCTCGTCACCACTACCTCAACTCACTCTTTTTTAGTTTTTTCGCATGTAAATAGCACATGCCCCGTTAAACATGCCTGAAACAGCAAACGACTAACAACAACTGCATTTTTTCTACAGTGCTTCTATTTACCTTTTTACATAATGGGAGAAAGAAAATAGGAAGAAAAAAATATACGAGAAAAAGCAGTTCCATGATCCATACAATAACCGAGTAATCTTATTTGCTCTCGTACCGAGAAAGAAAGTACGGTCTGACTGACTGACAGAAAGAAAGAGAATCTTCCTGCATGTGAGAAAAGTCAGAACACTGTTGTTTGTGTGAGTGTGGGTGCGTCCTATACAATTTCGAGAAAGAGCACAAACAAGAAATTACAACGGAAGGGAAATGACGAGGACGCAAACATGGAAAAAAGTTAATTTTTTTCCAAGTTAAGAGCAAGTCAAGGAAGAGTGGAGTTATGCGGAAAAGTTATCATCATGAGAATTTTTAAAAGAGCGAGCAATGTACGCTTTCATAACGGAGAAAATATATAAGATGCATGCCTACATGTCATTATTATTAACATAAATATTATACTTTGCACGGGCGGAAAATGTATCAGGAGGTACTTCAATAAAATATACTACTATGCGAGCAACCATCACCATAACTTGCCTACGAGCAACGACAGTCTGCGCAACTTGCATTACTTTCAGTGAGGAGAGAAATGGATTACTTTTCTCATCTAGTTTTGTCGCTGAGGAGGTGAATGAATGGGTAAAGGTTAAGTTGGGATACAAGTGGCCACGTAATGTAATATCAATGATGATAAGATGATGGCAATGATGATAATATTAATAATGTGTGATACCATGACTGTCGTGGTGGATGTGCATGTAAAAATGGAGCATGCTACTACGTCGAGATGTTCATATAATCATACAATTGTAATGTATATACTGAGGTGGGAGTAGCGACTGCACTAAAGTTTTCGGGATATTTTTGCCAGAAATATAGAAAGGATGGGAATAATATTGTGACTATTAGCGAGTGAGTGAGTAGTGAGCAGTCGGAATGAGAGACAGAGAGCGAGAGTTTGAGAGAAAGAAAAGGGAAAAAGGGTCTCACAGGAAGAGAGATAAACGACTAGTTCGACAGAAAAGGTTCACATACGTTTTCCCAAGATTAGACCCGAAATGATGACAATGACGGTAATAGTTGTAATAATAATAATAATAATAATGGAGAAAAAAGAGCTGTGGTGGTTGGTGAGTATAGTCGCCCTACTTGTACTTCTATAAAGCTTCATACCACCACCTAAACTATAGCACTTTGTGAGTGACCACTTTCGCGTTACTTTGAAAAGGGTCAATGCTTGTTAAGGCTCATATATGTATCTATATATTTTATGTATTTATGTACATTCATTCATAAGATGCCATTCTCCCAATTCTTTCTGCAATTCTTCTTGGTTCTCCACTTCTCTGGCCAGGTCTTTTGCTTGCTCCCGTTGTCGTTCGTCCTCCTTTTTTATTTCCTTTTCCAAGAAATACGTAATCTTGATAATTTCATTTTCTTGCTGATGCTTGCAGGTGTACAGAAAAAAGTGATTCCGGTAATGCATGAGTGTGTTTGTGTGCGGAGAAAGAAAGAGAAAAGAGGCAGAGAAGAGTGAAAGGAACAGGAAGGAAAGGATTCTTCTCAGAAGAAAGAAAACCCGTCTTTATTTCCCGATAAAAAGGTTTGTATGATAATATCAAGATTATTATGGTTACAATATTGCTGTACTACTTAATACCACTGCGCTACGACCAACAGTATTTTTGCCATTATTACCACCCCTGGGCTTCTTACATAGGTATATACATTATATGGCCTCCTTTTCATCTCTAGCACATTTTTAAGGCATGTATAAATGACAACACTGTTTTGAAGAGCTTTCTAAAGCAAAATATTACGTATAGATAAACATGTTGTCTGTCTACAACACATGGACACGTTGTGCATTTTATGTACTTTGATAAATAAAAGGGTATGACCTCTGCTGATTTACAAAATTAGAACCTTGAAGTGGCATTTTATAAATTATTTATCAAATAAATATTTCATCTCAAGAAGTATCCAGAGATTTTAGTAAATACAATTTCAAAATCACTGAAAGTCGTCATGTAATCCTGAAAGCCTAACGTGAAATTCTTCAATCTTCAACAAATCCTATGGTAATTTACTTTAAGTTGATCTAAAAATCCTCAACGGAGTCATCAAACTTTTTTTTTACCAAATCATGGAATTTCCCCATTCAAATGACTAGGAATTGAACAGGGACATTCACACGAAAGGCAATTTCAGAGTGTTCCTACTGGAGCTCACGTAGAGAACCAATAATGACCTGTAATGAAGTGATTAAGTAAAGTACTAGTGGTTAAAAAAAAGTTGGATAAACGCGGAAGTCAGCTCAAACATTTCTCACGATTTTCCGTAACTGAGGGAATGAGAAAAGTAGGCAGTCAGAGAAAAAGAATTAAGGATTCCAAAAAAATCCTGTGCGTTCCACACAAACACATTTGATTTGTGATACGTAAGTAAAGCAACAAATTTGCTGATGCGGGCAGAGAAAAACTATACACGCTGAAAGTTATTTATTTCAATAAAGAAAAGCTTTACTTTATGCTTTTGGTGGAAGGAAAAGTTATGCCAGGAAAGGGTAGACAGATTACTGACGAGCCAGTCTGATAAAAGAGAGCAAGGACAAACTGCGGAGAAAACTGTAGCCGAAAAGAATTATCAACAGAAACAATGAGCAAAAAGGAAACAATGTGTTTTCCTTGACATTTTCATTTCCTCTACTACTTCCATAGGCCAATGAAGAGTGATTGTTAACAGAAAAAATTGTTTTGTTTGTTCTCGCAACATCATATTTCATAGAAAATAGGACGTTTTGATCCTTCAAGAAAAAATCATGCATATAACTTTCGTGAAAAGAAAGTTTGAGCTTCTATGCAAATATTTTGACTATTGATTATCGGCTATCCGATGTACCCAGGGACTTTTGCTTAGTCGTCCATTGCAAAAAACAATTTCGTTTCACAAGAAGCTAAAATGATGCAGTTTTTTGTGCACTTTACAAAAAAATGACACTTTCCCTACTCATATGTGCGTATAACATGCAATACTGTAAAAGTACAAGGTTTTCGTATTTTCCACTCTCAAGTCCAAAAATTCATCCACTGTTTAGTGGTCCATGGACTTTAAGAATGAGACTTCCCTTCCGTTTTCTTCTTACTCTGAGGTTGTTGCGGTTACTGCTGCCATACATCTATACGCATTATGTGACACGCTACATGAATCTTTCATTTCATTCCACACAACAACATTGTCATTGAAGCCTCAGCAGTCATGATGACGACGAGGGCGATAAAGAAGAGTGTCCTCAAGAAGAAATACGAGTAACATTTTTCTACTGATTTCTGCACAAACACTGCTCGTTTCCTCCCAGTCACACAAGTTGCATGCATCCTGTTCTGTTTCATCTTACTCACTGATGACGATATGATGGTGCACCACACCAAATACATGGCAGCGACAGGGAAAGGCATTATGCCACACCGCATTACTATATATACTATCACCTTCTCCACCACCGTGCCACAGTTACCACTTTTTCCTTTACCGTCCGTACACAGAAGACACACATCACGTAATTCTACTAAAACACACACATTAAATCTTTTGCATGGCACAACAGTAGCCTTTAGATAGGAGTGAAATCACACTTTGGTTCCCTACAATGGCAATACGTAACCACCACACACCGTCACCACCTACGGTGGCACTGATGCTTCCACTCTGGTCCTCATTAGCATCGCGAAGGGAGAAAACTGGTAAGTGTGAATAATGATAGCAAAGTGTAGTGACGCCAACACATATGTGTATATACCATAAGAGATGCTGATTTTTAATTCTGTGCATTTATGTAACACTTTTGATGGCAGTCATCATCATCATCATCATCCTCCCCAGCAGCATTTCAACGAGAATAGCACCTTTTTACCCGTAATTGTCCTCAGGTCTGATTGATTTTTCTAGTACATGTTCTAGGCATATAAGTATTATGAAGATAGGAGGATAGCATTAAATCTTTTATTGGTTTTAAGCGAAAGGATTCTGTCATTCTGATGGAAATGCTGGCAAGTGGGCGCAAAGGATATAATTATATTGTAATGCGGATGTGTAAATGTTTAATGCTGTGTGGGTATGTTAGTATGTTCTTTGATGTACCGTCAGATGCTGAGACATGATTTGTCAGTTTCAGCTGATGGCGTTTCTACGCACTTCAATTATATTGGATTGGAAGAAATAATCATAAATAAGCAAATGAACAGTTTAATCAAGTAGCGGAAATGTTTTCACTTTGGTCCATAAATCCGAGCGCATTTTGTAAAATGGGCAGACAGACAGACAGGAGAAAGCGTAATAATGCCGATGTCCTATGAAACTCTTAGAGTAAGTAGTGAACAAACTTACGTTTTACATTTCCACGTAATCTGTCAATTCTGGAGAAAGGCATACAATAAATATCTTTTGCTACTACCTTCAACTTGTTTCAACTTGAGCAGCGTAAGAGACAAGGATTTTGCTGTTGAGCAAGAGCAGCTGCAGCGTTCCCCTTTCAATTTCTATTTGCAGAAGGTAAAGTAGAAATGGAATAGGACAGGCGCGGCAATTGCTCATGTGGAAGAAGAATACGAAAATAGCACAGATTTAATGCGAATATTGACGGCAGATAACCACCTTTAAGTACTACTTTCACACAAGTTTCGATGCCTTAGATAAGAACTGACGTTAGAACCCGATATGATGATGCAATTGGAGCAATGTATACCAGAGGAATAGGGAGGGATGGTGTATTGTGACTACGGCCACTGTACAGCTACTATTCCAGATTTTCGGAAAAGGGTACTTGTATTCTAACGCGCTTTTGTATTGATGGCTTTTCAGGAAAAAGGGTTTACACATTTTCCTCGATTCTGCATCTATTATTTATGTAGTGTAGTGTGCCTTGCACGTATATTCTATGCAATTTTATACTTTCGCAGCCGTTATGTTTAGGTTAAACCCTTAAGCTGATTTGCTTTTCACTTGCTTTTGCTGGTTGTAGGTACACACACATGCCATCAGTTTAGTATTCGGGTAGATAGTGAGCACTTTATGTTTCAAGGAGCGTGAACGATTGCAAATAGCGATCCGGTTTGAAGGCGATACTCTCAGAAATACGCAAAAAATTACGTTTTATTGTTTAGACATCTACTCTCAGACAATAATCACTTGAACATTTTCACGGCGTATCATGTCTATCTGTATGCATAATGTGATGTGGAATTGAGGCTTTATTTTATTTATTTGTTTTAGAGCAAAGTACTTCTCGACAACTGGTTCGACAAAATGGCTAAAATTTGCATAGTGTATACTTGCTCTGTTTTACGAAGACTACAAGGCATAAAAGCAATAAACACAAGGAAACTTTTCTGCAATTCATAAGAATTGGTAACGTCGTAGTAAAAGTGTGTGTGAGCGTGAGTGATTACAGATTTCTCAGTACAACAGAGTACTTTATGCTAACATAACTGGAAAACCATCTAATAATTTGGATAATTATTCATTGAATTAGAAGGAACTGGAATAAGTAGTTCGCTGTAAGTACCAGATTTAAGGATCATCACGCACTCTACGATGATTACCTTTTGGTTACACACTGAGCATTGTGTTGGTTTTATGGCAACGACGTATTATCCAACTCATTCGAAGGTTTTTATCAGTACATTGGTTTTAGTTCCTGAATTTTTAATACGCACACGATACACAAATCGGCTTATTTTAATTGACCACATTTAGCATTCTCTAGTTGGAGCTTGTTGTGCGAGATAAAACTCATCGAATAATGATCATTGTGTTCAGATTACATCTATGCATATCAACTTAAACTTGCAGTAAATATTACGTAAAACTGTATGATGTTGTCAGGAAGTTTTATGTTTCCTATAAATCACTATATTTATTACCTTATGTAAATATCTCGTCATGGGTATTCAAGTTTGGATACTTAAAAGATAATTACTAATAAAGATGGTTATGATCCCAGCTTTGTTTTGAGGGAGAGCCATAAAAAATTGCGAAATAATTCGTGTTATAGTTGCGTAAGTCGGGTATTTCTATGCATTTTATTTCACTTTTAGAGGGATTGCAATTAACGCATCAACGACTCGGCAACGGCAGCTGATAAGTTTCTGTCACCAGTGTTAAATTGAAACTATGGCCAATGAGTGGAGTAGCAGAAACACAAAAGTCCCCAAGATATCAAAAAAAGAAAGGTACGCTTCATTGGTAACCCGCAAACGACTAAGAATCCTGATGATCTCTGCATGTTTTTGTGAATGCAAAAAGTACCATCTGCTTCTCAATTTTTTTTCCTTTTTTACTCTTTTAACCATTTCTCATGTCCTGTTCAGCAACAAGAAAGTTGGTCCACGATCTACTCCAACCAAAAAAAATCCCAAAACGGAGAATGATAATGCTGACAAAGATGAAAGCGAATGAAACCAAGTGAAAGTGGAAGGAAGGAAGGAAATGAACAGAGTAGTCCATTATTTCCATTTCAGTTTCCCGATCAGGAGAAATGAAAAAAAAGAGAGGAGAGAAAAGTGAGACGGAAAAAGGATAAAATTGTGATAATGTTGATATTAAAACCGTCCAATATAATATGCAGATGGGGGCGGCCTGTAGGCCTTGGTTTCCACTACTTATATTAGTAGTTGACAATATACGAACAATAACGCGAGAGGTAAACTAGAGAAAAAAGGAAGGCGTTGTGGGTGAAAGAAAGACAAAATATTAGTAGATAAAGGACTAAAAGAGTATGCTGCACTAGTTGAATAAATGTATATGCAGATGATGATGATTCTGATGACTAGGACGACGATGATGATGATGACAAAAATCATTTTGATAGTAACGTACAGAGACAGAAATAATACGAAAAGTATCCACACACCACCACCACCCTCTCCCACTACTACACTATCACAAGTAAAGAAAAGTTTTTAAAAGGGCTTAAAAATCGAAAAGCTCCTTTACGTTTGGCCTTCCCCTTTTTTTTCCAATTCAACGCTCTCTGCCTGTTAATAGTTTTGTAAGTAGTACGGTTCTTTGAATATATTTACCTACATGTATCTTTGCAATATGGGGATGATGATCATACTACATACCAATATGAGGATGGCAGGAAAGCGAAAAAAATACAAGTACTTTTTTGCATATTTTCCCCTTACATTGACATAGATGTACATAAAGTACTATATAGGCTCATATTATGCCCGTTTTGAGTGTACTTATGTTCGCATGAGTGGCATAAAAAACCGTGCCTACATACTATTTGCATTACCCATTACACGAGCATGTTCCAGGGTAAACTTGTATAAATGAGAGAAATCGTTCAGTTCTGTATTCTCTGTGTACTTGGGTAAGCGACATCCATAGTCATCTATCCATCTGAATGTATATACCTTTTTTATCACAGACAGATTTAATGCGGATGGAAATAGGTAAACCAACAACGGTTAGACGGTTGGGATTTCGAAAATGAAAGTTCATGTGATGAAACTGTGTAAAATGTGAACATATATATTTGCATATCCATATATGCTCGTACGCGACTTGATGTGTGATATCGATATCGTAACGTACCCTCTGCTTTTTGTTGCATTTCCCATGAAAAAAAGTCGGATGCTCAGTTCTAGTTCTACCGACATTATCCTATTTCCGCCGGTTTTATGGTAAAATGGCGAGATATTTTTCACGCGACATTGGAGAAAGGCGGATAAAGATCCAGTAGATGAGAAGTATATAGTTTAATGGAACAATATAAATATGTACCGCGACCGTGTGGCCATATTATTAGGTAAATCTAAGTGTGTCTAAAAGATATTAGATGAACCGATTTCCATTTCCTACAAAAGCATGCATGCGAAACCCTTACAAAACATTTTCAATGTGAATCCTTTCTTTGAATAATATACCGATTCAATCTGTTACCATTTTACCAAGGCCATCATATTATGATAATCTCCATAGCTCAAAGCTCCCTTCCTCACACCGCCCGTTCTTTTTCCTGTCTGCGCTTTGTACCTTTTGACCTCAACAGGCGGGCATAAAGTGGCCAGTCATTTCCCATAAATTTCCAACTGGTTAGGTACTTTGCCATTTTTGCAATGTTGCTCGGAATACAAATCAAATAATATAGGGGCACAGCATTTTCTGATGATTTTCACACTGAGAATGGATAGTACCAGCAAGGTATGCGTATAATAATAAAAATAATTATGTTACACGGCATGCCTATACTACTGCGCAATTTATTTATAAATGAGAACGGGGAAGGATACAGGAAAAGCTAAGTGTATTAAGGTGCATCCTGTCTGTCATAAAGAAGACTTGACAAGTAAAATCCGAGAATAACGGAATAAGGATGTTGTTTTGATTACAGTCTCAAATTATTTCGTGAAACATTGCAAAAGCAGCCAAGCTGGTTCTGGAAATGAATAGTTTTTGTACCTCAACGGGTATGATAAAAACGCGGGTATTCCACCACCAAGTTAGTGAACGCGACAACGTTTCTGTCGTATACTTTCCGCAACAAACGAAAATGAATATCATGAATCCATATAAAAGGAATGTGATAAAATATGTAATACATAAAAGCTTGCATTTTGTTTTTCTCGATAGTACATTTATATGTTGTCAAGCTTCCCAAACAGTTTGCCATCAAGTAACAGAGAAAATTCATATCTCATCGCAGAAAAGGTTACGCAATAGTGTATGATGGGAATTGGGAATGATGATGATGACTTTATGATGATAACGATGAATACATATTCCTCACACATTGCTCCTTTTGTAGATAACAGTCTCTAGTAAAATATACTTACCCTTCTACTATCTTTTTATGTACACTTTAAATCCTTTCCATTTCTTGCTACTTTCTCCAAGAGAATCTACTCTACTGTTCTTGCGATAAACAAAAGTTGGGTGTGAGTCGACAAGGAAGAGAAGAGAAAAAAACAATTCTACCATTTTATGTTCATCTCCTATCATCATTTTCTACTCCAACACCTTTCTCCTCTACCTCTCTCTCTGTCTACCTATCTCACTTTCACTTATTTTGATCAGAGAAAAAAAGAATAAATATAGTAAAATTCTTTTCCAAACAGTCTTTCCTTTTTCCTTTTAGCTTGCATACACGCACACACACACACATACAGGAACACACCCACCGTTCAAATCGCCTTCACGCTCCTCTTCATCTTTGTCGTCCTTTCATGTTTCTTTTTTCCTTCGTCTTCTTCCAAAAAGACATTTGCTGGTACAGTAAAAATCGTACGACGTTGTTCTGTATTTGAAATACAACTTTTTTTATACAAATTTTCTTTCCCTCACTAAAAGATACAACGCATTACTTTGTATTTCCTTATTACTCAATATGTTTACTTACAGTACTATTGTCCCTAATATATATGTGTGTATGTATTATTATATATACAATATGCATGTCTGTCAGTTTGCCTGACATCAAGCTGCAACTTGTAAATAAAAGGTGTCACATTTTCTCACTCTCCGTGTCAGTCTGTGATGAGTGTTCCCATCTTTCTCTCTTTCTTATTGTTTAGCCAATCGGAATTTGAACCGATAGATGTTTGCAAGTACATTTCATTCCTTGAATGATACAGTGATTGGTATTTTAAGTGCAAAAGTGGTACAAAATATAGGTAAGTGCATTCCCGTGAATTACTATATATTGTACATACATGTCAAAATGAGTTAACTACCTTTTACCTATATTTTATGTAGGTAGGTATATGCTTATATATGTATTTCTGGTTGATAATACATACATATCTCAGATAGTAGACTCCTTTCTTTTTTCAAGACACATGTGGTTTAAGAAGAGGAATAAATTGCCTGTTTTCCAACCAATGCCAAATTTTAAAAGTTCACCTGAGAAAGTGTATCTTGGAAATGTTCTGTAAGATTTGTACAAAGTATTTCATATTTTCCCAATATGATGGCCGAATATCATGGTGATGAAACTGGAAAATGTTTTATTTTGTTGTTATTATTATTACTATAATATTCAATCTCGATAATACACTTGACAACAGAAGTAAGTTAATAATTTGCTTTTAGGACATACGATGCTGAAATACATAAGTATACTTGACACTTCTTGAAATGTCAACCCGAAATACGAAAATGGAAGAAAAAAGGCTTGTCTGTTAGAAATGTTACGACAACATTCTGCTATCTTTAAAGCCGAACAGACCTACAACTCGGGAATGACAAGAAGTGAAAACGCACAAACAGACACACACAAGAAGACAAACAACAAGGAAGAATCTGAACGTAATCGATATGTGTGTCTGTGATACAAGAAGACAGAAACAAAAGTTGCATTCTGTTCGGTATTAAAGAATGTGCCTATTTCTGTGTTGTTGTAGGAGGACTGTGGTGCCAAATGCAGGAAATCTGTCCGGAGCTGGAAAACAACAAATCAGAAAAGGAAAGGGATCATGTCATACAGTACACTAGGTCGGATGGACACTGCCAGCTCTGAGAAACGTGAAGATGTTGCTTTGGAGTCAGACTGCAATTACATGCTAAAAATAAAAACATTTTTGCAGTACTGGTCAAATGTTGTTTCTGGGGATATTGCTAACAGTAAGCAGGGGAAAGCATCCAATGGCTTCATTAGTTTGCCTTCCGTTTATCACTTTTACATGTATTTATCACGATCGCAATCGCCACTCGTCACATTCTTATTAATTTATTGACGTCACATATGAAAAATGAGAACGACGACGATGCTGCTGCTGATGATTATGGCGAGTGAATTCCTTCCAGATAATAGTAAGTTCTTTATGATACGATCACACAAAATACTGTGCAGGAAATATGTTTCTATTTCTGTTCCTGGGAATAAAAAGATGGTTATTTTTAGAACCAGTGAGCTTTCCTTTTTGTTGCCCGGGCTGTTGCACTAAAAGCATGGTGATGATGTCGACAATCATAATGTGCAAAGGGACACGCTTTCTGTTGTCTCCGTTTTAAAATAAATAACATGTACCTGAAGACATGTTTTTTCGATACTGATCACAATTGATAAGGACACGCAGAGCATGTAGCGATCTAAGAAGAATTCTAGGATAAAAAAATCACCACTACTACTACTGATACTTTTTCTACTTCAACACTTTTCTGTCTATTCTCCCTTTTCCTTCTACCACATCAAAATTCTCAACTTCTTTCTCCACTCTTTTGCTTAAGGCTACGAGAAACACTCTCGGATTTACTTTTTGGCACTATATATCGACGATGAGTTCTAAAACTGACAGTGTGCAGGCATAACTCAAACAGTATTTGAAGTTGTGTAATGCTTATACATTTATTGTACAGGAAGCGATAACGGGAAAATGTCAAAAGAATTAGAGAGCAGAAAAATAAGATAAGAGATGCACCGGGACTGAGAAGTGATAGCACAATATTTTAGAAAATAAACGGGTGAGACAAAACACGAGGAAAAGAATGATCCCTTCTAGGCATTGTAGGTTCATCCATATTGAATTTAATCTACAGTCTGTTTTTTGTCTGTGTGAAATTTACTGGTTTAACGGTTGCATATATTGCAACATTGCTTGGGAGACAAAGCAAGTCTACTCTCGCGTTACCCTCTACAGAAAACAGTTGCAAAAGTAAGATTTTAAAATAGGCATGTAGAATATTAAAATATGAGCTGCGCTGATTTTGTTAAGAATGAAAATTCATAACGGTTTCGTAGAAATAGTGATATCTGCATTCTTTATAGTTCGCTTGCCTCTACGCTTGATTTTTTTCTTTCTGAAACATGTTAAGAACAACACCAGAATCAACTTGAACGTTTTGTGAATTGAAAAGTTCATGTGAATGAATAGAAGCAATTTCATTGATACTTTTCAGCAATTAAAAAAGGATTCTGATCAATGAATCCATAATATCATGCTTTGAAAAATAGGGAATCAATACAATTAGCTAATTATTAGTAAACTCTCTTTTGGAATTAATCTTTAGCATTAATTTTTGTAATTTCCTATCACTTTCGAATCTGAATTTGTTGTTGAGTTTGTAAGAGTATTGAGTCTGATTCCATATTGTTAATTTGCCTTAATCATCCTGCCGATATTATTGACAGTACTATTTGCTTTGTTTACAGTCAGCTTACCTGAGCCAAAGAAGAACAAAAAATCGTTAGATCATTCAAGAACATTGTAGCTACATAATATGCTTTACATGGCTTTAGAGAGCAGTTTTCCTGTTTACTTAGCCGGATAGAGATTAACGATGTTCAAAAACAGATTATTTAAATAATTTACCTCCTCGCTCAACCTAATAGGTACAAAAATTGAGCAACATTATCAAATTTCTTTGTTTCTAATTTGTTGTTTGAAAATAATAAGCCTATCAGTTTGCTCTATAGCACAGCACTTCAGTATAGTTAAAAAGTTCAAATATAGCACAAAACTAGTGAAGCATGAAAGTAGGCTCTGTATATTTCAAAGAAACGATATTTCAATCCTACCATATCACCACAGTACATTGCGTTACTACTACTATTATTATTTACATCTAAACCATCTCCTGTTTTAGTCATGAATAGCAAATATTTTTCCATTCCTCGCTATTTATTTATTGTGCCTAATAAGCATTGATAAAATGTGAGCAGTTCCATTCACCAAACGATTCCATGTGTGCAGAGTCAATCCCACTTTTTCATGATCGGTTTGATCTCTTCCGTGCTTTTTTTAGACTTGGATAAAAATACGAGCAAATCCGACACAAAAAGAGAAGAAAAAAAGAATATCACATGAAAATACATGGTAGTAGGTAGGTACACATGTAAATATGCCAAACCTTTTTTCTCCTTTATTCCAAAAAATAGGAGAAAAAAGGAATTTCGCTGAATTGTCAATATAATAATATTTAATGCATGCAAAAAAGAGAAGTGATGAGTTTCCAGCAGCAGCACACACAGGCATTTTTGGCACCGCCAGCATCACAGGAAGCTTATAACAAGCAGGAGAGAAAGAGGATAGGAAAATAACAAGAAAAAAGAAAGTCCTCAAGGCTACGCAAGGTCTGTTTGGGCGTTTGTTACAGCAAGAGAAAGTAGTGCGGTGGTGGTACCATTGTACATGTCTATACGGAAAATGAAGATGAAAAAAAAGACATTTTTCCCTGAGTTACTCAAACGGCAAGTTAAATGGATGCAACGACACGGATACATTGTGTATAGCTATAGCATAAAACCTTAACACCATTCTCCCCTCCAGTATTTTTTCACGTCCTCACCATAATAATCATTATATATGTCGTAGTAGTAGTTGTAGTAGTAACAGGGTAACAAGCAACTCTACAGCATGGTGCAAATCCCTTATATTTATTATTATTTGTTGCACCTTCATAAAATATATGTTTTTTTTTTTCTTTTACAGTTTCACATTTTCCTTTAAAAATGACTGTGAAGGGAAACTTAAGTTGTGTTGGGCTCACTGCTCAACTGCTGCTGCTACTACCGTTGTTGGTAATGATGACTTGAGTGAGTGAACGAAAAGGACACATTCCTTTTGTCCTTTTTCCTCCTTCTTGTCGTCATCTTCGTCATGTTACACCAGCAGTGTAGTAGTACATTATTTTTTTTTCAAGTTGATAGCCCGTTAAGGACAACGACAGGAACGACAACTGCACTATATTCTACTACTGCTACCAGGAATGGTGAATGTGTCATATCAAAAAATATACTGGAAAACGGCTACAAAAATGTGCACTGTTTCCTCTGTGCATATTTCAGATAATATTTATGTATAAAATGGATAGAGAAAAATAGGTTGCTAAACACATCAAAATGTATTTGTAGGTTCATACATGAACTGTGTTGGTGTTCATTCATGCGACAGGACAGACAATGAGTGAAGTGAGGTGAAGAAAGTGAACTTTTCTCTCCCTCTCTCCCTTTTATTCGTATTACTCCTATTTGTTCCTGGTAAAAGAGGAGAAGATTGGATAGAGAAAAAAGTTGGAATTACAAATATAATATGCTCCGTTTCATTTCATACCCTTGTGTACATATAAGGACGTATCAGGTTGTTAAAGAAAGTACTGGTATACGTATAAGATGTTTTAAGGACACATAATATACCTACGAGCAATTGAGAGAATGTCATTGTGTAGGAGGAGTAACGTAAAAGAAAATAACAATAGTAATGGAGGATATTGAAAAGTAAGTACTTGTACTAGTCATTGCTGTATAAATACTCGCTGTTGTAAAACTACTACCATATCGTCATCATCAAAGTAATAATGTTATTATGGTGGGGTGATGTTGATGATGACGATGAGGTACCTGTTGTTGTTCCAAGGACGAACCTGAGTACATATTCATCAACCCTATTGCTGTAGAACACATGGATAAACGCGCAGTTACTATAATAACGCTTCCAGATGATATGATCCGTTGTTAACTCTCAACAATGATCTTGAAGTTATCAAATGATTTTCTTGTGATTATAATGTCATTTTATATTTATGTAGCAGAAGGAAAGAGAAAACTGAAATACAATATAACGTGCCTTTACAAGTGTGTTGGAAGTATTATGAAAGAATACAAAATCATCGTCATTTTCTTTGACGATTGCAATGATCAGTTTGTGTAAGTTTTTTAATAGAGAAAAAACTTTTCCTTTACTCACTCACAGCAAGTTATTTATTTACCTGTTACAAATATTTCCTGAAACTTGTCCCATATATTCGTTTTCGCCTTGGAATCCAGTCGTTTTCTCAGATACAAACAATATCAATTCGAGAGAAAAACAATTTTTAAGGTATGAGAGTACATTCATAAAAAATAAATTACCGGGAAATATTTTGTAATATACTTAATATAAAAGTTTAGAAGCCTCGAGCAACACATTTTGAAGGTGTGCAAGGTTTAATAATAAATGTACACACCATTTCCAACGGTTTCGTAATAGTACTTTAATATTTCCTGGCAATTACCGTTTAAATTTTCATACATTTGCTGAACAAAACGAATGTCACAAGAAGTATTTGACTACTTGAAAAAGTTGTGGCTTGTATGAGCCCACGTGCAAATTTAACACGGTTTCTCGAGGTGATTTTAAGCTTCATTTTTGATTAAAAGCTATGACCGAAATGGAAAACAAAGAGTGGGAGTAAATCTATACGGAAATGGCAATGCAATGGCGTAAGCTGAGAACAAAGTGAGTTTAGTTGGCGATGGTTTGTTTACCCAGCTTTTGCCCTGAAGGCAAGTGTATTGTAGCTTTTCCACCGTCATGATGAGTCCTATACACGCTTAGTTCAACGGTTAAACTTTAACTTGTCCCAAACAAACAGTGTAAACAAGTGGCGATACATTCTGATATACATTGTGATATATCTATGTGGTTAAAAAAGATTTCGAAAAGAATCAATGCAATGCAAGAAGTAATCAGAAAAGGAATTCGACTGAGCAATATTTACCATTAATGATATACCTGCACGAGGACACATTTCTACCGTATCTTCTGCAAATCTATTGATGAGTCGACTTACAGGGAAATCAATAACCTGATCCTCTGTGAAAGACATACATATGTGTGCCCGGAAATCCCCTTCCTGTACTATATTTCGCTATAACTATTGAGGTATTGGTATTTTTCAAACAAAAAAATAACAGCCATTTTACATAAAATCCGTGTAAAAGAGCAATCATTTTTATTGTAGGTCACAGCATTCCGCATCTGGCAGAACTACCATCTACAATTTATTTATAGTAATGTTTTATTTTACTTTATGAAAACAAAGTCTGAAACTAGTGGGTAGTATTTGTAGTATACAGAGAAACGGACAACCTATACCTAGACGTCATACATATTTCTCTTATATGAATTTTAATGCGTTAGCAAACTAAAAATAACCATTTTAGAATGTTGACACTAGGTTTAGTCATTTTAGTTGATAATATTAAGCAAAGTGGCAATGATGAGGTGGGAGTAAGGCATAAAGTAGACCTGTGTCAACAAAATATTGTATGCAATTATTATGTGTGAAGTGAAAATCATGCTGCAACATTTCCCAACTTTTGTTTGATACAAAAATAATTACCTCCCACGAAAATTAGAAGGATGTAGACTTGCTTAAACTAAATGTTATGCATGACGTATAATGTATCAAGCATCATTAAGTGATACGAAATGGGATAACCTAGATTCTGCTACTACCTACAAGACTGAAAACGCTAATCTTTACTTATTTACAACTGCCCATTATCATCCATCCACAACTTAGAAACACTGGAAAAGCCTCTTATCGTTACACTTACAAAGTCGTTGACAAGGGAACAGAACGGATATCCGTTGGAGAAAGTTTTAAATGATAAAAATAGACTATGAAACTATTTGGTGGGTGGTGGTTGTGGCCGTAGTAAGTTATACTTGACGAATGATTATGCACTTCATTTCCCCTCATTTTTCTTCATTTTGACAGATGAGTAGTAGCTAGTGGGCGGTTGTCTCGGGTTTAGAACGGCACTTGAATGAAAATGGTGTAATATTTCCTAAGCCTAATATTTACACCATCTTCCCCCTCATATTTACAAAGTACAAAAAAATGATAAAGAAGTCTGACATTTAGATTGTTGCTTTTAAAGTTGATTGATGCTGACTAGACATTTCCAAGATTTTCCAAAGACAGCGAGCAGTTTTTAGTCGGATGAAAATATGTAACTGCAGATATTTTAAAATGAGATTGTATTGGTAAGTACATCATACTTTAGCGAGAATTCCTGAGAAAAGTAGGGAGAAAACTCGGAGAAAATCCAGACTCCCGTTCCACGAATAAGATAAAGCGAAGGTGTTAAAGTAAAACTGCTATTGCACCCACAAGCAGCAGGTTAAAAACAACAAAGATCTCCACTCTCTTTTTCATTTTTTTCAGCCTCTCCATGCGTATCTCTTAGAGTTCTACGTCCTAAACCCATACATCCGTAATGGTAACAAACCACTTGCCCCTTGACAATATTAAGGCGTAAAATTTTACTTGTATGAACGTCATCGCAGGCTCATTTGGGCTTTGGTTTTAAGGAGTAGAGAAAACTTGAAACGCACACGCTTTTACCCTCTCGCACTACTACTGCCTAGTCTTGGCTGAGCTGGAGGAGGAACAAGAAAATTATTCATGACTTAAAAGTTAGAAGAGCATAATCAAGCATTCAAGTGAAAGTATAGCTCAACTTTTCACTTGTTCTCCTCCGTGTGCTCCACACAACCGTGTTATGTACGTCTCTTTGCCTCGCCATGAAAATAATTTGGGGAATTGGGAACATGGCAAAGGATGTACTTACCTCCTTACATACACAAACGTAAGCAAGCAAAAACAAGCACAAAGTCTCTCCCTTCATCTCTTTTGCAAGCCTTCCTACGTGTTTCTCTTTTTCCCAAAAAGTCTGAAAGAACGGCCAATCCAAAAGATGTCACAAAGAGAGAAAAAAGAGAAAGAGCCACTTGGAGAACCTCCATGCATTCTGAATGCATGTGGCGACTCTCGTCTTTTTTATTCATTGAAACAAAATGTACAAACAAACAGGAGGCAGAAAGTTGCACAAGGGAAGACAGAAAAAAAGAACAAGTCAACTCAAGTCAACATGGGACACTGTTAGTAAAAAGGGAGGACAGAGAACACACACACACACACGTATATATACGCAATCATGCTTTACGTAAAGTATTAGACAAACACTTTAATACCTTCATGGCAACCTATAAACCCTGTGAAGTAGGAGTCGAGTGTGTATAGTAGTCGTAGAGCCTATTATTATATACCAAGGGATTTCTTACTCCACTCTGTACAACACAAAAGACAAAAAAGAGAAAGGCTGGATGGAGAGTCACATCATATCCAGCGTCGTTGCCGATGGCCACGACTCCCCATGTTCCTCAGTTTGCCAAGGCAAATTACTAATTCTGGCTTAAGTAAGTGAGAGGAAGCAAAGAAAAGAAAGAAAATAAGAAGGAGAAGGGAGAAAAAAGTGTTGGGCGGGAAACTTTGCAAGTCTCCCAGGCTCCATTTACATTAGAATGGGTCTATATAGATTAAGATAAAGGCATAAGACATACGTGCATATTATAGAGAGAATGTCACCTTTTATGTAGAAAATCTCTATATATTTTTTCTCTCAAGAAACTCCCGAAGTGGTGGACGGTTTCACTCGAGAGATCAAAGAATTGAAGCTGGCGTGTGGGTAATGGGCAGGTAAATAGCGCTACTTTTCTTTACTCTCTCTCTCTCTCTTGTTCACTTTTTTTCTTATTTTTATCCTTTTTCCTATTCCTTCAAGTACATTTTTTTTCTGTCCCATGTCTTCTTCCTTCTGATAACAAAAACAGAGCTGGAAAATGAGAAGAGGAAAGTGGAAGGAAAAAAAACATCAAGAAGAAGAAAAGGAGGTTTAACTACGTAGACATTCGAGTACCTCGTGTATGACTTAAAAGAGACTTTTTCGAGAGAAAGAAGACAAGAGAGTGGGAGAGATGCGGTGATCGTCGGGCCATTCTTAAGAAGTGGAGTAGCGATACTTGGAACGCCCAAACTGAGATTTTTTTCTTTCTCTCTATCAACTGCTTGCTCATTCTCACACAAGCACATACTATATATTTATTCACAGCAGCACGGCACACACGGTGAGAAGTGAGATGTGTGACTGGCTGACTCTCTAAAGTAGTTAGTTAGTGGGCCCTTGGAGAGAGTCAGCCTGTGTGTGTGTGCCTATTACGGTTATTCTCTCTATGATCGCATCAGTGATACAGTTGTAGAAGAATATGACGCTTCTTCTTCTTCCCTAACTTCTTTGAAGTAAACCAGTATATAAGTCTGCGGCAGTATTGCTGGTAAAGATGGTGGTTAAGAATATCATAGAGAAGCAATTTTAGTCTCGGCAGGAGGTTTAGCTAGTCGCCTGGGAGTAATTCTAGTTCTCGATATATACATGCATTCCATAAAGAAATAAAGAAGCTACACCAAGAAAAAAATGATTTCATGTACACAATAGTCGTCGACACGATATACAAGATACATACCTCTGCCTATAGTTGGTTGTGTATAGGTATGTTTCTGTACATATAACACAAGCACCAGTAATGATTCCTTCCATTCAGTGTGCAATATGGTATTATGATGTGCACCACGACAAGAGAGAAGAGTCACTCATGCATTCATTCACGCTTGACAGGTATTCCTTAATACAGACACTGCTACTACCTTGACAAGGAGATGGTAAGGATCCTACTGAGTGAATGCTTTTACCGTATTTATACCCATATGATTACTCTCTACTGGTTTAAGTGCCACATCGTATCATCACCGCACCACAAAAAATGAAGACAACCAACACGTGATGAGATAATTTTATTATTGAGATGCTGAGAAAATGACGACGAGAATGGTAATGGCATAATACTCTGCTCCCAACTTCTTTCACCAACTTTCTCCTTAGCTATGCTTTAGCGTTAAAAATGTGTGCCAGGGATAAAAGGCGATTGTGATTGAGAAAAAAAAAAGACAAGAGGTAGAGAGATCCACGGAATGACCTGATGATGATTATGATGATGGTGATGGTAATGAGAGCCATTCATGTCATCTTCATTACGGTAACTGGCAATAATAATGAGTATGAGCAATAACTGCACAGTGTTGTAGTAGTGGTGGAAATAATGATAGCAAAAATGACGAGACCGGACGAGCAAGTAATAAACACGCACAGTTCAAGGATAAACCATCCTTCTCACTCACGGACACTTTATACGAGCAAACGTGTAGTTAGTCGGTTAGTTAGGCACGTAGTTTTGTGGAGATAATGGGAGTCAAATGCTCTTTTGCTTTAATCATCGTCATCTTTTGTAGGCGTCATTATCATTGCTCAAGGTAAGCAGGGGAAATATAAGGTAGAGAAATCAATACAGTCATACATCCATCATATCGTCGTGCATTGCCAGAGAGATTGTTGTTATTTTCTCTTTGTCATTTTCATCATTATTATCACACTCATTATTAAAGTCATCATCAAGTAGTAGCACAATCTAATGCAAATCACTTTTAACTAAACAAAAGCTTTTTCCCAGAGGTGATATACACAACGGCACTAAAAACCATGCCTAAATACTTTCAACCTCGTTCTCTCTTGCTCTTTTATATTATACTTTTCTACGTAGCATTGGCACAATTTTTTATTCAATTATTAGAAGCCTTTACTGCAGAGTGACGGGAGGAGGGGACTGGTGATGGTGTGATAAGAGTTACACTAGTACAAAAAGCACGGTCTCCCTTTTCAGCTTTCATTCCTGTCACTGCTCCTGTCTAAAAAAATAGCATGGGAGGGAGGACAGGAGAATGAGAAAAAAGAAAGAAAAGAGACAGGAAGTAGGAAAGGACTGTGCTCTCATTATCATTTTTCATCATCGCACATGATCGTCGTCGGCATCATTTTCCATTACTTTTGCAACAGAGCAATGGCACAGGCACACATGTACACATTCTTCTCAAATAAGTAGGGTAAAAACCATTGGAAGAGTACCTACGTCTCAAGGAGAAAGAAAGGCTCCTCATTAAAACTGACAGGGAATGGAGAGATAGACATCCTCATCAAAGTTAAAATTTGATAATGACAAGTGTATAATACATGTAAAATGACACCACCAACAGCAACACAATGAATGTGACGGAGTATTTTTTTTTAAATTATCTTCATTTTAAGTTGTATGATAGCAGAGTGCATTGATGTATATTTATCTACATTTTGGTTAACAAACTTCAAAAAATTTACTGGTATGCGAAAATTATCGTTCAAATAATCTTAACACAAAATTAGAAAAATGAAAATTTCTCGTTGACATACATAAGTGCTTATGTAACAACAACAACAACAGAAGGGGTTTTCTCATTTGAATAATAATAAGTAGCATACAATATCAAAAAGAAAGGAAATTTTTATTTAAAGCTTCACAAAAATATCCACTTTGTGTAGAGACAAGAGTACAATCAATACAGAACTCTTTTCGTTTTTATCAAGTTATTTCATCCTTTTTAGCTTGACAGTCGATATATATACCGTATCAATTTCTCCGTATTGAAACCTGTTTGAAATCACCACCACAATTATCAAAATTACTATTTCATGTTCAAAAATAAACATGAAAATACTATAAAGATGAAAAAGAAATAAGATGCGCATTTTTTAAAAACTGCTTTAAGCAAAATGGATCCGCCTACACCTACTTTATAACCAAAAACAAACACAATCGTTACGTTAAAAGTTGGAGGTTGTAAGTTGTAGGATCCCAAAGGATTCCATTTTCTCAAAGAATGTGCTTCAGTAAAACATGTTTATATTCCATAATTGTTATCATTTTATTTCGTTTAAATGGATGTGGTACATTATATTGCGAAATTTTTGTTAGATAACCATAATCTTGCTTCAAACTCATTCCATTCATCAACTCACTGTTTTACACTCCCCCATCTATTCTATTTTTACCAGGTTTTTAAAGAACAATTATTCAACCAAAACTACTTCCACTCGCGTTTAACACATAATATACCTTGCTCTCCTTCTCGCTTTAAGCTACGCATATACAGTGGGTTATTTTTTTCTCGATTCTCTCACATTATAAACTTTTTTATTAACTCTAATCTAATCCGAATAACCCGTGGCAATATACAAGAAGTAAACGAGCAGAAAGAAAGAGAGCGAGAGAAAGAAAGGGAGAGCGAGACAAGCGAAAAATATAGAGAAAAACTACTTTCCCTTGTTTTCCTACTTTCACTCTCACAGTTGAGCTATATACACCTTCATTCCTTACCAGTCTTTTGTTCACAGCTCACCATTTTTCTTGGGCTGTGCGTGTGTGCATGCTCATTGGGCAAATTGTCAGGCTCCAGAGTGGTGGCATCTCTGTCTCTTTTTCATTGCTCATACCTACCAACTTGTGCGACTATGGTTATGTTATTATTAATAAAAGTGATAATAATAATAATTTTAGGAAAGGAGTAGTGGAGCAGTGAAACTTCTCTTCTCCTTCCGTCTTCTCAGCCTTTTTATGACAGCGATCAGGATGACAACGACGATGTCTATCCACTATCCCAACAAGTTAGCTAGTTTCCCTTTAAACCCTTTCTATTACCAATATATTCAGGATAGCATGGGTAATACCACTACTTACCACTACTTCTATGCCTACTACAACTGCTGCTCTGGCAAATGAATGACTACACTGCTGACGGTATGAACTGAGAATCCTTTTTCTTGTGAAGCAAACATGTATACTATACTCTGCTCGGATGCTGATTCACTGATGTGGTAGTTCTAAGGCCAAGGAGAGAGTGAGAGAATAAAAACCGAGTGAAGAAGAGAACTTCTTTGAGTTTCTTTCTCTCTAGCCAACTTTGTTCGCGTTTCCTCCATCCTCACAGACACTTCTGTCTCTCTCTCTCTCTGCCTAGCTTTCTCTTATCATTATGATTTCTTCTCTATGATATTGGATTGCGGCTGGTGTGCCACTCTGCCGTGCCGTGGCATGGTTTTAAAGCTCCATTGAATACTAAAGTATATAATTTTCATCTTGCTTGCATATATGAATATGAATAGATGATTTGTATGAATAAAATGAGAGAAAGTGCTGCTCAAATAGGTTTATTAAATATAACCCAGTCACTCAACTCTCATAGCCACTTTTTTCCTCTTGACTTGTCCTTCTCCTTCTTCCATTTCTTCGTTTTTCGCGGCTTCCTCCTTCTTCCAGTGCAAAAACTCAAATACTTATTCAATCAATTCCGACAAAAAGGAAGAAGAACAGACGACGACGATGGACTATTGGAGAATGCTAGAAAAGGAAATATATTTTTTTTGGAATGTATATGCATATGCTTATATCAATGGCAGGATTAGTTATCAAAAAATGGAAATTGTGTAGTGTAGCAAGTATAAAGGCGGATTACACAGTCATCAGCAGTATAGGTTTTTGTGCCATGCCAAGGAAATAGTAATGGGATGATAACCACCAGTTTTCCTGCTGTGCTCACTATCTCTTTTGTATGCGTCCTCAGCAGTCTAATGATGTGCGCCATTGTACAGGTGAGAAAAAGCAAAAAATACATATTAACCTTTATCAATCCGTCATTGTCATTCCATCTATTCATTCATTCAGTGTGCCGCCGCTAACTCTTACACTCAATAGGACCGGTAATAAACAGTCGGCGAGGTTAGTGGAAATATTTTTTTCTACTTTTCTTCCACATATGAGCACTTTATTAAAGGTGGAAAAAGGACTACGAATGAGATGATGTGAAAAGAAGAAGAGGTGAAAAAATTTGAATATGAATACTGTGACTGATGATAAAAAGAAGAGGAGAAGAGTCCAATTGAGCATGAAATTACAAAACGACGACGACGACGATGACAACGGCCGACTTTTTGGTAGAGCCAGGGTGGTGGTATTATTGGTATTCCCAGTTACCACTGTTATATAATAGTTTGACTTTTCACAATTGGGTTGGGATTTAAAAGATGTTCCTTATTTTTCTCCAAAGTCAAAATAGAGCAGGATGGTATGGTTGAATAGATAACACTATTGTTAAAAGTACATAGTGTAGTATATTTCATATGGCCAGCGGGCTTATGTGTGCACCATTAAGCGTGACAAAATATTGTTAGGAATAAATGAAGCGACATAACGTTGGGAGTTGTAGTTGGAGTAACAATATCAAACGAACTATTGAACTGTACTACTTATCTAATTTGGAGGTAGTGTTAGCTTGAGCCGGCCACACTGTTCCGAGTATTCCATAAAGAAAGTGGTAAAGTAACGATACCATTATTATTCCACCTGGACATCCGTTCCAGGAACATTGACTAGGTATTTTGAGCAATGATAGTTTTAACGATACTTTCACCTTGCTATGCTTTCACACATCTGTTAATAATCCTGCCATATTCTTTGATAAATTGAAAGGTACCCCAAATCCTAAATCAAAATGGATGTACATCTAACGTTGGTAACAGGCATGACTGCAACTTGACAACTTTCTGGAAATTTCTCGGAAAATTCCTCCGCATTTTGACCAGTAGTGGAGAAAAACATTTCGAATGTAATAAAATCACACGTCTACCACAAGATAGGGATGGTTCTTCCAAAAAAATTACTAGTTGCACCCATAATGTTGCAGTACCACGCAGTAGCTCACCACAGAAGAACGAAATAAAGATAAAGGGGTAACGACTGAATGCATGCAAATGACTTGTAAACCAATTAGAATATGGAATATTTAGTGTTCGTTGAAGTTTCCATCACTGACTGAGAAGTGAGAGCTAGGAACGTTAGCGTTATTACTGCATCAGTAGTGGTTGGTTGTGATATATTACATGGCAATATAAAAAACGAAACGTATAAAATAATACACTATGATACTAGTATAGAGTCAGATGTGCCCGCAGCACGCACAAACAAATGAGTAGGGGTAGTATATAAAAAGTAGTTTGTTTTAATGATATCTCATAATTTTCTCAGAATAACCATTACTCCCACCACCACCAGCACATCTTCTCATTAATTTCTTTTCTTGTGCTCTTGAAACGAACAACAAACACACGTAATGTTGCCTGCAGGAAACGCTAGATTCGGAAGTGAAAGTATAAGACTTTTACTCGAATGCTTTATGGAATTAATACGATTGAAACATTGGCAATCTTTAAGGCGCATTTCCAAAAAATATATGTTTGGTGTTCAGTCAGCAATTAATATTTAGAAGCTAAGGGTAAAACTACTGATGTAATTTAGATTTCCAGTCATAGCATGTCCCAAAGTATTGTGATATACCTAGTATATAAAAGTGTGCTGAAATCAAAAGTGAAAATTTTGGTATATTCCAAACAGCCTTTAAAAGTTTGGAGAGTTTTGTGTACTCCGGGTACTTTTCTCTCGTAACTTTAATAACCAAGACATATTTCCCCATTTCCCAGAACAAATCATCTGCAAATATCGTAATCGTTGTCACGTTCTAAAAAAGTGAAAACGGTTATTTGCGCTGCTCAAGTGCTTCAGAAAACGTATATGAAATGTGTGACGCGGTGAATTAATATAGGAACCACATACTTTCTCTCCATCCAAAGTCTCCATGCATCCGTTAAACTTGTGTGTATGAAATTGTTCCTGCTCGGCTGAGAGGCTGACTCATTTCAAAATGTTCAACTAAAGCAGTAAAGCAATAATTGTCGTCGCCACCACAAATAATTACTGAAGTTTTCTCTCATGTAAGCTCATCCTACACTAGCATTTTAGATCCAGTAAAAAAAGCGAATTCTACTATGATCAACACAAGCAATGTCAGAGTAGCTGTACGGAGGCGTAGTGGTGGTGAATACAAAGTAAGCAAATTTGCTCTTTCAGATAACTAGCACAGTTGGTTGGAAATCTACAAGGAAGTAAGTACAAGTATAACTAATTATCCTCTGCATGCTTGCAAATATTGCAGTTAATAGATCCCACAATTATTGCTATAACTACTACCTAGAGTAGAACCAAATGCCTCAATTTTCTCGTTTTCAAAATGGGACTACACACAAATTCCATATTTTATCACCCCCACAATTTAGCAACTTCCTAATCACTAGCTTCAATATTCTTCGATAAATCTATGTTACGTATAACCACAGTAAGCAGAAAAATCTTCAGAAGGAAACATCCATAATCAAACAATTATCTTGACTCTTCGATTATCCCAAGTTCACATTCTAGCTGTTTGCCAAGCTTTAATAGCTTGGAAATTATGATGGGACGATCACTAAAATATATAATGCAGTACCTATCTGCACATTATGAAAAAAGGGTTTTGAATTGAAGCATTATTACAATAAAAGCAGAAGACTAGTGTTTTGCAGACTAAAAATGATGCACCATACGTGGTTGGCCGATTGGGTTGAAATTTGATGGTTCACACAAGCTTATAGTTAAGCTACGCGAATGCATTTGATGGGGATAATGCGGTCAGAAACGGAAGCAAAGGATAGACAGACATAGTAAAATTATAAAGTGGCACTACTTATCTTTCTTCACTTTTATTGTGGAAAGAGAAATATTCTATTGCCGACTTTCTATGGAAAAGTGATTATTAAATAGCTTTACATGTCTTTGGCTAAGTAACCTGACTAACAAAGTTTTCTTAGTGGCGACTCTGACAACTTAAAAGGCATTCAATATTATGCACATTGTCTTATCAATCAGAATTTATATCCATCCGTAAGAGCTTTTTCCTTTCTGTAAGAAAAACAAATTAAAAATGCACCAATAGTCGGTATTTAGTTTGCAATTTCTTCAATTGGTTTGCACATAACCACAATAGAAACCTTTTGGTTTGTGATTATATTTTGAAATATCGCTTTATTGACATTATGTACATCAATACATCCGCATTGTAACAAGGCAAGGTTACATTCCACACACGTGTTTGTAAAGTGCTAACCCAGTTCATTTAATCGTCTCTTTCTAAGCTTTCGTCTGACCCAAATTAAAAAAGTATGCATTTTTATTCAAAAAACGAGTTCTTAGTGGAGGTTATTGGCGGTTTTCTTTCACAAGGTTGCTTAAAGACGATTCCTTGGAAAAGCCAGAAACCATCATCGAATACGTAATCCAATGACAAAAGTTTAAAAAGGAAAAAATATTATTTTGTAATCATTTTTCCCAGAAGTTCAACGGAGCAGAAGCAGTTTTGTTGTTATTGTTGATGGCTGTGGTGCTGCTGCTGGTAATAAATTAAAAGAAATATCTTGCTACAAACGTTGCAAAAAAACCTGCCTGCACCTGCTCTTTTAGTTGGGAAAATAATGGCGCAAGAGAGAAAAAATCATCTTGTGCTTCACTATATAGACTTGAAATGAATGCCCGTTTGACGACATCGGAGTTCAATTAAGGTGGCTCTAAATTAATTTTCCTCTTTTCATCAGTGGCCTTCATGCTGCCTTCTCCAACAAGTTAGCTTGAGTAAATCCCAGTTTTTTATCCAAAGAGCTTTTCCCAAGAAATAAATTAATTTTCATTACTCCTATCCTTCCAAAACCACCTGGATTGCAGCTCTTACAACAGTTTCATCTCCACTACCACAACAACCAACCAATACTCTCTCCATCCTTTTTTGTCTATGTAGTTGTGTTTTACCAAACATGCTTGCTGTATATGTGGTGTGTACGTATCTTCTAGGTATTTTTCTGCTCTTTTCCTCATCATCCTGATCATCAAGAGTTTGGCTTGTTTGAGCAGTCAAAAACAGAGAGACCTTATATTCCTCCAGGGCTCCTTCGGTTTTTGCTCAAACCCAGTAAAATTTCAATATTTACAGTTGCACATTTCCCCCTCCATTCATCCTTTTATACAATAAATGTACACACAAGGGATAGCGCCCCAAGGGCTAATCCTGTTTCTGGTAAACCTATTAAACGGCGGCAGCAGAAAATCCATGCATGGCACCCTAACTGCCACTGTAGCAGCAGCACACACTCCACTCAATCAATTGGAATTCTGCAGAAACACAAAATCAACTCCATTTCTGCACACGTTTAAAGGCTGTCTTGCTATTTCAAAATGCCAGACTCTCTTGACATTCGAATAGAACGATTTTTAAACAATTTCATCAACTGCTAAATACAGTAAAGATAGTCAAGAGATAGAATAGATTATAATAAAGACATTTCCTCTTTTACAAACTGCTTTGTTGCTACATTTCAGCACATCAGCCATCAATTACGGTGGTAGAGAATATGCGTGTACCCCTCTTACTCTGATTGTGATTGTATCATCTCATCACGAGTGAGCCGTTTGGGCATTTCTCTGAATTACACGCGAACAAGTTTATGTGTAGCGTTGATGATTCTGTTCCTGCTACTGGCATACACGTAGTATGTACAAACAAGCCAAAAGAGGACTTTTGTGGTAGATGACGATGATTATATGACTATGGTGATTGTATTAGGAATAGCATTAGTTGGAACAATTCATTTGCTACAATTACAATACAAAATCCATATAGTGTAAAATGTATCTAGGTAGGTATTTGTTGAGGATGACAACTAAATACATGGATTACGTTGCCCCAGGGACTAACATGCGTGCTGCGTGCTTGTAATATTATTTATATGAGAAAAAGACAGACTGGAATAAGAGACATCGTTTTTCTACTTTGTGGATATAAGTGTAGATTTACCGTATTGCATTTCAACAAAGCGAACAAAATGCCACTGTACTTACATCACATACGAACCAAGAGATGCTGGAAGATCGAGAAAGAGAAAGGAAGTGATGGCATATTCCTATTTATTTTTTACAACGACGAGGAGTATTACTCATAGTACAGATTCAATTTTGGCGTGTGCGCGACGCGACTATGAAAGTATGTAAGGAAAAGAGAGAACCAGACGACAAAAAATGTAAAAGAATAAAATAAGTGCATAAAAACGATGATAGTAGAACATGATATAATGATCACGTTGTTTATCATGATGATGATAAATGCATCATTTATCTTTACATCCAATTTTTTATTGTTGTTCAATCGTTCACTTTATGGATGCTAAAAGAGGCCGAATTTATACTTTCTCTTTTTATATGAATCCTTGGGATAACAAAAGGAGAGAAAGTTGCAAAGAATGACGAAATTCATGGACAATGTGTAAACATACACAGAGGGAGTGAGAGAGAGAGCGAGCGAGCGGCCAAGACCAAAAGGCTATCTTTGTAGAAGGAGCAGTAAAGGTTTGAGCATAGCATGCATTACGGATTACGTATGAAGGTCAATGAAGAGTTTCAATTCAGCCTGGCTCTCTCTCTCCAACTTTTTTCTTCTCTTTTTTTACTCACTCACTCACGCTCACCATCAGACAGGTTATTTATTCTCCATTCCGTCTGCGAGTCCCAATGTTCCCTTCCCTCTCAATTTTCATCTGTTCCTCTTCCCTTCTCTCGTTCTACCACGGTTACTACTATATACCTTTCTTCTCTACTCTTTCCTTTTTTTATCCTCCTGTTTCATTACAAAGCTGTTCGATTTCGGTTTCACATACATATGCACTTAGGCATTTCTCCTGTTCCCTCATCACCAATCCTCACAACTTATTTTCATTTCTGTAATGTGCTTACCCACAAATACCAAAGCACAAGAGAAAGCAATCTCAAATCTGGCCTTTGAGCAACTACAAGTAGCAAAGTGGTTGATGGAGAGCATAAAAATATACGTAGTATGTATGTCGTCGTCATACAGGTAATTTTAAAATTGTAAATTGTCCGTGGAAGACGGCGACTTTGAGAAGACTCGGAAACGAAAAGAGATTTATATATCATTTGAGTAAACTACTGTCAGAACAGAACTACAAAGTAAATTATTAATACTGTACAAAACGGCATTAGTGTTTATATGTACAAGCAGCAATAAATTGAACAACGTGAGCGGCTAACAAAACACAGAGGCTATTGGCATTATAACGTAGTATACTGAGAAAAACTCTTGCTCTTTTATGTATTTCGTCTGTTACCAATGAACATTGTGAAAGTAGACTGCATTTGTTTTCAACTTGGCCACAAAGAGAAAGAGAGCAACCCAGATACACAGGTCATATTATAATAAAAGGAAAACGAACCTTGGTTTTCTTTCAGTCGGTCCTCCCTCGCCTCCGCCGCAACACAATTTAATGCATTGGCAGAACAGAACCTAGTACAATGTTAACTGCGTATCCACTCATATCACTACCGTGATCATGCTGAAAGTTGCTAAAACACAACTGACGTAAAACTATTTATTTTCGTTGGCGAATGAATAAATGAATGAATGAATGAACAAATACAAAGAAAATTGGTTCTTGTTGCTGTGATTTCAAGAGAAGAGGGCTACGACTTCACTTGATACTGGATGCAACTGTGAACTGATCTTTTCTTACCGTGAAAATGTCAAAATTGTATAGAAATCTAGAAGCACGGGTGAGCACAGAGACAGAGAAATGCGCACTTTTTCTTTCCTTGATACAATGTATATTTCAATAATAAATGTTTCATTTCAATAAATCCACAAAGGCAGGCAGAGGGAGGAATATCCTTTTCCCTGTGTGTCTTGTGTTTAGAAGGATATTTTAGTTATGTAGTATCGACTGAACCTGGTAAATAATAGCACTCGGTAGGAACGTGCATAGTAAATATTATACTTTTCCTTCTCAATTCACAGAACTCCGGAAACTTTTTGTGAGCGACTCATACTGACACATAGCGAACTTTCAAGGTATCGTTGAGGGTATCGTAAAGGAATAACCTAATAAATATTTCAAGATATGGAAATTGAAGTGAAATGATACTCCAGCGTAGAACTGCTAAAGTAAGTGAAATGATCATGTTTAACAACAGGTTAACTCGTATTGAATGACTTTCCCTTGGCGAAACAAGTTCTGGAGAGAGTATATAGCTGTCCTATTTTTATTGTTGAGAAAAAATATAACAAAAATTAAATATTTGTTATAGGTATTTTGCCATCCTCAAGTCAACTCACGGGTTGGAGAGTTCCCTTGTAACCAATTGATTTCACGCTACTACTAACACATTGTACCTGAGTTGTGCATTTGATTCCCTCTCCGCTCAATATTGATCATATTTGCTGCTTGTTTGTTTGTCGTCATCGTCCCTATTAAAATAACCAATATCATCTCGCTCCTGTTACTGTAGCGTAGGGAGATCATTTTCACTCTGGCAAATGTGTTATTTCTTTAATTTTCCTCCATATGAACAGGGAAAGAGAACGTGTTGTTGGACGACTGGAAAGTTTATTTTCTCTTATATGGACGCCATATACCTATATGCTTAACATTATATCAAGAACAAGTGACGGAGCGACGACAACCGCTATATATAACCATCATCATCATCAGTTCCAATATGCGAGCTGGAAACGGAAATCAAGTTCAGTTGCCGCTTTGCCGTCGTGGACAACTGCCAACGTAACTTGCTGTATTTTCATTTGTAGCTCACGACGCGACACGATCTGACGATCACTACCCCTATAATTCGCAAACATTGGCAAAGCTATAATAAAAAAACTAAACTGAATGAAAAACTCATGCTACGAACAAATGGGACCACAGGTGACGGAACAGATGAAATGATAAAAAGTTTCCCGTCTAAAATAATGGTGGGCAAGTGATGAAATTAATGTGGACAAGTCAGTTGCAGTGAAGCATTGTACAAAGCTTGAAGCTATACCGTTTGGCGTTAGCGGTGGCGACTGGCGAGAGAGTGATAAAAAGTAATCGTAATACAAGTTGACGTGAACATACATAAATAATAGGGGAATTCTCAAAAGAAAATAAATTTTAAAATAGGAAAAGGAAGTACGTGTGGGACGTATTTAGTTTATTAGACAGATACAAATAGCGACCAATTGCAATGGTCAACACAACGTTACACTCAACCAAAATTTTTATGAGGCTACCAAACTACTGAGGGTAACTTAACCCGGTCAAGTCGATATATGTATTTTATACAGGTTCCACAGCACTCTTCCCTGCTAGTTCAGTTCGCAACTTTACCAACACTCACTTTCCCTTCACCAAGCTAATAATATTAGCCAGTTGTAAAACATGGACTATTTTTTGCGCCACGTTACAAACATCAATGGTAAACCACAAGGCTACCTCATGACAGTGCCGCTACATACAACAGTTTATTTTATTCCGCTCCCTTCTCAAGGCCTTTTCAATCCCAGGATTACATAAATGAACAACTTTGTATTATAAGGATTATGTAGTCTTGTTATGTAATTCCTGCAATCATATGCGGGTGCTAGATTTCCTTTTTCTGGGACAATGTCACCCGCAGGCACCATAATACCATCATCGGTGCATCTATTTAGGTATCGGCAACAATAACGTTAGATTAGGATCATCGTCATGATCAGCAAAACATGGCTCGTTTTGCATGTTTAAAACAGAAAGGATGAAATGTTGCCGCTGTGAATTTTTGTGCAATTAGAGCCATAGCGAGGAAACTGCACAATGAAAGTTGAAAGAACTTGGAGATATCTTTATCGTTGATTTATATTATTCTTCAGACAGAGAATACTGTTATGAGTGTATATGTACACCGCAGGTACATTATTCAGCTACCATCACATCTTCACCAGCATACGATTACCATGCTGTTACATCCTTCCGCATTCCCTTAAATATTTCTTCATTTTGCCAGGGTTTTCTTCAAATTCTAGTAGCCGCAGGTACTAAACAAAATATAATATTTTTACCGTTGTATCGTCCCCAGTGAAAAACAACAACTAGAGTGCCAACTGCAGTACAAAGAGTGGAGTAATAAATGGGATTCTCTTTTATTGCCGCTATACTGATTATTACTCTTATTATTATTATTGTTCGCATTACGACAAGCAGCCATTTAAATAAATATATATATGCGGTACACGGAAAAACTATATATATATTAAAATAGACCAAGTGCTTCGCATACTTTTATTTTTACGAGCTGTCTGTTTTCGTCCTTTGCCTGGCGCTGTTGCTGCTACTGGAAAAGTAGGCAGTTTTATGACGAACAAACAAGCAAAAAGACAAGACTGCAAAAAGATGATGGTGATGATGATCATCACGAACATCAGGATATATTTTATTTTTCGTCGTCCTCCAACAATTTCCTTACAGTATGATGCATCTCTCCTCCTTAAAAATCATGCTGTTGTGGAGTAGACGCTCATTTCATTTTCCACTCTGGATTTGCATGCAGTTGTACATAGATCTTGTAAGATGGAGAAAAAGAGAACGACGAAAAACGAAGCCAGTAGACAGGGTTGATGGAGATGATGACGATGATGATGTTGATTATGATGAAAAACACGAGGAAATTATTATACACAGTCAAGCAGAAGAAGAAGGAGAGGGAGAGAGAGGAACAAGAAGACGCGTGCATCATGGAAGCATGTAACCACTTTTCTTGCTGTTGCATGATCACATACATTATTATCAGGGAGCTACTACCTAAACAGAAAATGTTACATGCATGTGAATTGCCGTATGTAGGAGTAAAGTCGCTGGTGCAGTAACAGCAGCAGTGGCAAAATGACGGCCATGATGATGATGATATTGCTAGTGGAAAATGTGGAAACTGAGAGAAAATCCTATAATCTCATCTCCCTAATAATAATTCCATTTTGAGGAGGAAAGCCGGCGAACAAATGAAATTCGTCTTAGGAATCATCATTACATTTACCATTCTCGCGTCTTCCCCTTTCACTAAAAGTCTCAAGGGAAAAAAGAGACACGTACAACAGCTAACCAATCTACCAACAACTCATCATAATGCAAAAGATTCGTATACACACAGACATACAACACAGTGCATCTCGTCGCCAGGAACAAAATCCGAATCATACGATAGCCTCGCTCTTGATTTCACTCTCAATAAAATATATTGCAGTGAGTCTACTTGAAAATCTCTTGGAGAGGCTATATAGGACTGTCAATATACTATTTCTAAAAAAAGCAATCATAACAAGTAAATAAGTAATAAATTGAGTAGCAGCAAGTGTAAATCAGAAGGAAAAAATAAGTCCATTACGTAAAGTATAACAACAACTTGTTTCCGTATACTTTTAATTTCAGAACAGTGTAGTTAACAGTTAGTCATTCGTATTTATTAGCATAGCGAGACAGCACGTATATAGGTTGTTTTGCTTTCCCTCGCTTTCTCTCTCTTGAACTGCCTCGTCAAACTAATTTGGCAACGAGAAAAAAAATTTCCAGTTATACAAGGAAAAGAAGTGAAGGAGAGGAGGAAAAACATCTAACCTGAAACTTTTCCGATTCCAGGTACAGCAGTGTCACTTTTTATTTCTTTTATGCCATAATAAATTTTCATGTTTTTACTGGCTGATATGCTGCAGACCGGAATGATGAGACAAGACACTAAATAATAAGGTACAGAATAAAAGACGGCGTATATACAGCAGCATTGCCACACATCAGTCTAGAATGAAGCAACGAAGTTGTTTGCCGTAAGTAAAATAAACTGCTGTAAGACTGTACAGATGTAGCGGAAGGAGTACTTTAAAATCGGAATTTTACTTAATATTGACGCCATTGAAATTTGCTGTTGATCGAAATACAACATGTCTACGCTCCTAAGTGGCTAAAATTCTGACCTGACCCTTGACCCGAAGGAGTTGAAAATCAATTTGAAAATCAATCTATCGATTTAACTTAAAATCAATAGGGCTCCTCCCATTGACTTTTGTAACTTTTATGCAAAATTTGATTCAAATAGACCTAAGCGTATAGCCTCAGAGTGTTTTCAGATTGACAGACTGATGGACAAAGATGCCTAATTCAATACTTGTTTCATTGGGCTTCAGCTACGTAGTAAGCACTGGAATTTATTCTACATACGTGTCCTTGAACATTTCAATTTCTGAGTAGAGTTTTGCCGTTGTCTTGTATATAGGATTAATGAGTACGTAATGGGATGGTTGTTGCTGACAATGTCTCTCATAACTTTGCACAAAAACATTTTCATTATGAAAGCGACGGGGGTTACAGTTAGAGATTTACAAATGAGTGTGAACGTACCTGTAAACATGCTGTTCCTGCTTTGTCGCCTCCGCATAAATTCTCCAATAAGTGATGATCATCACCACGGCGGGTAACCAAAAGGAAATTGTTGACGAAACGACGGCATATGTCCTATTCACTTCAAAGGAACATTGATTGTCCTCCTCCATTGTCTGGTGATACATTTTAAAGTAGTAGTGTTAATTATCCAGGTAAAGTTTATCGTTTGACGGGGAATCCGATCCAAAATAAGTCATAGGATGAAATGGAGAAATAAAAGGTAGAAATTAGATACTATATAGATTGATCGTTCATGATTGTTTTATGATAAATTATGAGCCTATGTATTTATTAAATAAATTTGAGTCATTCATTCAATACAAGTTTAAATTACATTAATAATGAATCATGTCAATCTAACTGAATCCCTTGGTAAGTTTTTGAAACGCACAATTTTCTTTCATCACGCAAGTTACAAATGAAAAAGTAGGTGCAGAATTTGCTTGCTCCCGTTACTCGTAAGCATAGAATACACGTTTCCGTGATCTTTTCATTTCTCTTTGAAAGTTTTACAAACAAGATCTACAAGTAAATACACGTTATATTGCTTAGTAAACAAAGTAGACATGCACAGAACAAACTAAAAAATATTAAATCCCCTTGCTACCACCGCCCATCATCTACCAACTTTCCTTATTATTATTAATTTACAGGCGTGTTATTTTTTTGTCAAAAGTTGTTTCTCTTCATCTGCATGAGTAGTACAACTGTTTTTACTTTGTTGGTATTCAGTTGTGTGGTGGTGTGTGGCATAATAATGCATAGAACAAACATACTGTTTTTTGATGAGGAGATAGGTATTCATTAAAATGTAATGTTTCTCCAACCCCCATCATCTTTGCAGTCTCTGGTAGTCATGCGAGTGTGTGTGTAGGCAAACTTTTTCTCAAAATATATCATAATATTAAGTAGCGTGTGTATACTCTCACTCATAAATATGAATTCAAGATAGGCAGAAGAGAGAAAAAACACGATGCAGGTGTTACTTTGGGTCTGGACACATATCTACATTCGAAGAAACAGCTACCAAACAAGACACAACACAACAGAAGGATAATCATAATCAAGAAGAGAAAGGAAATACCAAAGTGAAAACAAAATACATACTAACCATATCATATTCCTCAAAAGACGAGTAACAGCGACATGCAAAGCCAAACTATGTGTGAACCTTACTTTAGAATTGGTAAAATGTATATTGCTGCTTTCAGTGAATCGCCATGTTCCAACGTATCTCCCTTCGTTTTTTCAATTTATTCATACATGCTCTTCCCAACTGAAAATAAGTGGATACCAAGCGAAATTTTTCAAAATAGAAATAAAAATTCACTAGTAACTTTTTCAACTTTCTGCAGCGAGCAAATGTTTCTCGTTTACCGCAGACAAGATATTACTAAACACATGTTCCATATTCATACAAACTATGATTAAAGTGGACGCGCCTGGTTTATTCGTTTTCCATACTACTTGCATTAAAGTCTGTGATTACCTATGTAGTAAATGTATACCTTCGAGCTTTGTAATATTTTCCCCCACAGAACATGGAAATTCTCAACGGAAAAAAGGAAAATGTCTATAGGTATATGTGTGTAGGTAGGTATGTATATATAAAAATATTATAGTCTTTTTGCAAAGGCTTTTAAACCATCAAACTGGTCGACTACTCTTCATGCCTACCTATTAAATAAGGGAGCAGAACAGCGAGCATAGAAATAATATTTATCATTTTTTAGTTGTTTCTTGCCATTTCTCTGTTTCCTTTCCCTACCCAAGAAAAACAGAAAATGAAAGGCTTGTTGCTGCTGATGCTTTCTCCATGTCTTTTTTTTGGTATTGCATGTAATGGGTTTAATAGCACTCTTGTAATACACGTGTAGTGAACTGGTGCTAACAAAATAGGATGTAAAAATAAAAGTTGAATTTGATTGTGTGCGTGTGAAATAAAAGAGGGTGAGACTATTTCTTTTCCATTATGTGAAGTTGAAGGACGAAGCAGAGAGAAAAGTAATAATGTTTTGCTAACAAGAAAACATTGTTATTCTATAACTTTTACACATGTAACTATTCTCATGTTATGGATATCACTAAACATAGTGGTGTTGAAAAAAACTAATATTAAAAGTATTAAAGTTTCAAGCACAATAATATCAATAAATACCTATAATTCTCACACGTGCAATTCTGAGGGTATTTTTTCTTGTAAAGAGATACATTTTTTAGAGGACACATCCTGTCTCGACTTTTGTAAAGTACTTGACTAGACGGAAAGGTCGTGGGAACAGGTGTCTTTCAGCAGTTGACTTCATGGTACAGATGTTATAAAAAGTAAAAAAGACAATGTGAATTTTATTTTCAACATTAGAGACATGAACTTCACGCAGACGGTTGCTGACACCTAGGCCTGTTTCGTGATCCACTCAACTTGAATTCAATAGCAGTCGCAGTGGGGAAATTGCTCTGTATTATTACTCTCAGAGAAAGCATTTCCCTCAATCAATGAATTAGTTAGCGGTTTAGTGAAAATAAAACTAACCACATGGTTTGGTTTGCTTGGAATTCGGGAAAAGAGTAGTACCTAATACACTAGATTTATAGACTAATACGCGACATAAAACTGGGAATTGTCAATCATTCCATGTTTTATTGCTATTATTTTATTATTAAGCATTTCCGTTTCCGACAATAATGTTGTATCCTTTCGCTCGGCGGTTTCCCGGAATAGCACAGTGGACGTCGTCCTTCGTCGTGTAAGTCAATATTTATATGAACTGACGGAAGACCAGTGGTATTCAATTGTACTCCCACCTACGACTCTACTCTTATCAACATTGCATCATTTGTGGTTCATACCTTTCACGTTCACCTCAACGAAAGGTATACACTTTGTTTTCATGTGCCATTAAAATACTGGAAGCATATCATTACACAGGAAAACATGGAACATGGCGACTCATTATGCAAATCGATCACAACAACACAATACTTTTAGACTGACTATATGGATTGGTTGTCCCTTCAGTAGATTCCAAAATAACTTATTGAATAATGTATCCATTTCCACGTGTTATTTATCATCCCAATACTACTGCAATTTCGGAAAATGTAGGCTGGACAGAGACAAAGTGTATTAAAAAGTATAGTTTTATGGGAAACCGTTTAAGCATAGTTGCAGTTGACATAAGAATATCGACTAAAGTCATATGTATTTACTTTCATCGGAAATTTGTCACCGTTCATTTCAAACGCATTAGTCATCAGGCTAATTTTCATGTTTATTAAATAAATATAAATAGTCGGAGTTATCCTACAAATATTTCCCAATATAAACATATTGTTGAAAACATTTTAAGTTATTTAAAATTGTTTAAACTAAATATACAGTTAAGTAATGTTCAACGGTAAATAGTAAACTCACTTATAATTGTAAAATAGATTAGTTGGCATTGCTTCTCATCTTTTCTCTGAAAAGGTACACGACAAGAATACCTAGAAATAAAAACTTTATTTCTTTTGAAGATAAAAAATATAACTCTTCTTATTTTAGGGATTCTCAGCGGAGAGCCCATATTTACTCAGCAACACCGATCATCAATGGAATAAGCAAAATGATAGTTCACACTTTAAATTCCTTGTTGTGGAGGAATACGTAGAATGTTGGAAAGTTTAAACATTTTCAAAAGTTAAAGCCTGTTTTACTAACTTTTTGTTGTAACATGTCGCGTGTGTGCATTGCATTATTAATAACCACAAAAAAGAAAGACTTTCTTACTGGGTAACTAGGTAAAAAAAGAAAGACTATAATAATACGAGGATGGATGTGATGATGACAATATAAGTACTTTTATGTTCGTATAATATATTATGTACATGTATCACAAAACTGGTAATTCCTGGCATACACACATGAGTGCTTACATACACACACAAACCCAGTCAGCAGACATTTACAAATTCCACGAACGATAAAACTTGAACGAGTTCCTAGTTTTTTTTCTCTCGTCCTCTCTCCCTCATATTCTTTTTTTTCGGCTTGCTTTCTTTTTCAACACAGAGAATATTTACTCACCTCATTCTTCTCCAGACTTTCACTGGTGGCATAAAATCCTCCAAAAATGGGTAGAAAAGAAACAAATCCAGGCAAAATCCAGACACCAGCTGAAAAAAAGCAGAGAGAAATCCGTTATTGAGATCATTCATACATGTACACATATCCGTGCACGCATTTACTTACTCTACTTTTCCTCTTCATATCACTACCACCACCAACTTTTTCCCTTGCGTTTTTTCATTCCTTCCCTTGTCTGATAAAAGTCAATATTTTCACAGCTTTCTCTCTTTGGGTCAACACTAGACACACATGCAGGGACTCACAAGTGCTTACATATATATGCATATGAAAATACACGGTTACTGGCTACACTGTCCTTACTGGAGAGCTACACGAAACGCCACAAGAAATATATACAAATAAAGTGCAGAGAATAATGGCACAGCAGGAGGTAAACCATATAAAAAGGAAACAGAAGGGGAAATGTCACGTGCTTTAAATAAATATACAGCATCAGAACGGAAGAAAAAAAATAT
>JAHZMV010007237.1:0-33072 GCA_027743765.1 Coecobrya sp. COE2
AAGCTTCGAAAAATGCCTGTAGCAGTTTCCCATTGCTGGCAATTTGGCCTACCGGGCCCATTATCGAGGGATCAGTAGGGCAACCACGAGAGTCAATCAAAACAATTTCTGCACCGTCCGCACCATCCATGGCAATCAATTCTCTTACAAAGATCTCGTATGGACTTGAGGCATCAACGATTTCAAATCTGAGAGACAAGGGATCTCCAACCTATGAAAATTCGAGAGGAAATAAAAAACGGATAAAAAAATCTTGTCAGCCAGAGAAAAACCAGAAAAATTAAACTCTGTGCTGAAAGTTATGCTTTTTGCTCGTGTTTTGAGACGTTCACGCGATCGTTTTTTCATTCATTATTGTTTTCCTTGCTGTTGTCGCCACGTTTATTGTACTCTCTGTGAAGATAACTGTTTTTCGAGGAAGCATTTAACAAAACAGCAAAAAAGTGTTTGTTCACATAAAATCGTTTAATTTACTGGTCTTGATTTTAAAACTGCCAGTGAATAGGTTAATAGCTTTCTTCTCTGAAAGTGTTTACACATCGCATACACAGTAGAAGACAATGTTGATTTTTTTGTATTGCATTCCGTGAGTGTGACATGAAAAAACATTAGAATGCAAAACTGGTTTAAAAAGTGTGAAAGGTATTGCACATCTCCTCTCATTATTACTACTATATTATGTACCTGAGCAGTGTTAATATCCCCTCCTTCTCTGTCAGTGATACGCATGGTGACATTAGGTGAAGGAACGACCGCCGACTCACTCGCCATGGATTGAATTTGTCCATTGACCTGAAGTTCAATCCCGTGCGCAACGCTGCGGTTTTCAAGATGGAACGAACATCTCAAGGCAAATCCCAAATCTGAGCTAGTCATGATTTGATCGTGGTGCTGCAATACAAGGTCCACTGCAAATCTTCCGGCTTCCTCTTGTTTTACCCCACATCCAGGATCAGCGTATTCAAGAGTCATGTCAAATGTCATACTTTCGGTAACGTCCACAACGCAGGAATTGGGGCGCTGGCGAGCGTATACTTTTCCGTTGAAGACTTTGTTGGTGTGGAGAGTGGCCAGCATGTGATTTGCTCGACAGTCCAATGACACATTGTAACACGCGCCACGCTCATAGGATAAGCTACCGTTCATTTGCAAGTAGGGTTCCTGAACATGAGTAACTGTTGCTGTGGCGTGATGACTCAAACGGCAGACTCCTTCAAAGTCAAATGTGTGACAGCGGAACGGTGCCTCCAGACAAAGTTGGCGGCACTCGTCAAGTGTAGCGACGCCTTCGTAAAGAGCGTCAACAGTTTTCAGGAGGCGGTTCTCAATTTTTCTAAATTCACACATTCGATTGGGCTCTTGAACGCATTGACTCTCCATATAATCCACATTCTCGGCTTCTTCAAATCGTGGCGACACGCCAAGACCGTAGCGGTCCAAGTCACTCATTGTACATTCAGTCTTTACAGGATCCCACCAGGTAGATCTGTATTTTTGTAAGAGAAAAGAAAAGAGAAAAACTTTTTACAATGCATTTTTTCTGTCTACATCCTTTTATAAGTGAAAAAAATGAATGCTGTGAAAATTCAATCCAATTCAATAAGCGTATCTGATTTTGACTTTTAAGAATAATGGCAATTCATGTACTTTTTCATTCAGCCAAGCATGCACATTCGGAGAAAACGGAGTAAAAGTATATTACATTACATCGGTCTTATTGTCGTACTACTCATCACAATAAACCATTGAAGATATTGTACAGTTTTCATTAAATAGTTTTAGCACAACATTAACATCCGCTATCTGCTGAATAAATAGGCGCAATCTAGCATTGCAGCTACCATATTTTTTTTCTATTTTCTTTAATCATTTGCCAAAGGCCACACGTCAATCAATCATAAAACCTGCTAAGTTCATCTAATCTATATCGACTTGCCACGTTGCCAATTATTGCATACATGTTGAGAGACGGTGTATTGTAGAAATGAAATGATTTTTACATAAGAACTCAAGTTTAGCTCATGAGATTGAGTATTAGCTTGTTTGTTAGTTTCACAACATTTTGTTTCAGTTTTTATGCCATTGCTACTGTTGTAGGTATTGCCGAGGATGGCATACATGCAAGGCTGCTCGTTGTCAGCATAAAGTCAGTAGTGTTGATAAACAAGAAACTGGATCAACACCTTTTCTATCATTTTAATGAATCTTACGGTACTTGTTGATAGCTTTTACCATTGATGATTTGATGATGAGGATGGCAATGCTATTAGTAAAAAAAAGTAATGCAGCATGAGGATCTAATGTTCATTTTTGCAGTGCCTGCTGACCTAGTGCGAATGGGATGATGACATGGACGAACAACTGACAATGGGACTCATCGTCATATTCATTGTAAAGAAGTAAGTAATGGTGATGTGACGATGAGATGTGATGATTTTTAAGATTACAATACCATCGATCATATTTAAAATGCATCACGTCAGTCTACTCATACACATACTCATTGCATCGATCATCATTCCATATTCACGCGTCAGTAGCACAATCAATAATGCAAAACCACAACTTTAACGATCATAAATTACACCGGGGAAAAGAAATGGTGAGACTGTCAGTCAATTGAATCTAAATAAGCTTCATCACATTAAAATTAAACTCATTATATGTTAGATTATTATGGTGATTAGGTACCAAAAAGCTGTCAGTGTTTGGGCAAAGTCGGTATGTATGCTAAGTCATAAACGACCCATTTAGTCATTTGAAATAATAATGAAAAACGATTCCAGTGTCCCCGATTTTTCTTTTACAAGCCATTTTCGACAGGTGAAATGAGCAACACCGGAAATGTATAAGAGGAGGGCCCGTATCTTCCCACCGAATTCTATTGCCAAGAAGCCAGCATGTCAACATAAAATATAAATTTTTATTTGTACCACAAAAAGCTATAAGCAAAGATGTGATGTGCAGCAGCGAAGCAAAAATTATGTGTTCTTCCCTTTTGCACTTCACTGTTGAAAGTAATATGAAATTATGCACAAGTGGTTGCATCAGTGTGGCCGCAAAAAAGAATTAAGACAAATTCTAAATACGATGGGAAAAGCTCCGTTAGCAGTTTAATAGTTGATGACGATGATGAGAGCTATACGTTACTAAACACCGCACCTCCACTGAGGATCTAACCACTGATACATGTACGGCGTACCTAAAATTTATTAGATAGCCACAGGCAGAACAAGGTGTCTGTGAAATGTTAAGTTAAGTAGACTCTTCATCTTTTGCGATATCTGTAGGAATAACATGAGCATCAAGTTATTCGTCTTCACCACTCGTCGTCGTCGTCATAGTGATCATCTTGTTGATTTGAATTCATATAAAGGCGATTTACCAGAATAGAATGGACCAAGATGAGTAAAGAGATGCTATCCCGCTTGGCCTTCTAGCCTTGGGACCTTAATTCATTCGAAGTAGTAAGTAGTGAACTAGTACAAGAAGCCAGCCTCAAATATAAAACGCAACTTAGCACTACCATCATCATCGCCTAAATTCGGTTACATATACACATCAGTTACCTATCCACGTTTCACAACCTGTGAATAGGTAGGCGTTCAAATCTTTTTATTACTGCAAAATCTAACTTGTAATGTCAATACTTAACGCATTCTGACTATTTTTATTTATTTTAATGCGTCTTTAAACAGAACCTCACCGGCGGTGATGGTGGCAGTGCTATATTATACGGTTGGTCATCTCGGCACATTACTAAAAGTGCTAATTCAGGTTATTTTGCACAAGAGAATCTTAATTCAATCCCAAACGAGGAATGCACCATAGCGCTAAATACAGTATCATTCATAAAACATGCCCACTTAAAAAAATAGCTATGGAATGTTTAAGATTTACATGCAGATATCATTTTTTGCAAGCCATTTTACTAGCTTTGTATCAGGATTCCTATAACGACTCACTACATAATGACCGCAATATTAACATTCATCTCTTTTTGTGGAGCGTGAGTAAGGCGCTCTTTCCATCCACACTTTGACATTTACTACTATAGCCTTGTAGATTAGATATTAAAATAAAATGGCATTTTGTTTAAAATTGATTCTTGTCAGTATTGAAGAAGAAAAAAAACCTCTAAAAATATGAACATCCTTCCTTTAAGACTTTCGCAAGTCTCCTGTGGACACCAAAATATTCATGTCTGCATTCAACAAAAGTCATCCATTCTCTTTGCACAAAAGGAAGAAATTCATTTTCCTTCCTTTCCGCACACGATCCGTTTATAATTCCCATTGTGATATTGTAATGAAACGAAAAGAAACGATAAAGTACACCAGCTTTTGGTGGTGGTAAGAAGATTGTAAAAAATGTGTGAAATAAGGTTTGTCACGCATTTATCGACCATGATGAAAACCTTTTTTATGCACACATGTCACATGGGCTATAGCCATGCCGGCATGCACAATGACGAAGCGACGGACGGAGAAGAAAAGGAGAAGAGTGAGAGAAAAGGTGCATTTCTGTCATCTCCGTTTTCTTTTATTATTATTTTTATTATCATTGCATTATGCATCCAACATGTTTGTTACCCTTGTCGTATTTTTGATAATAGACCAATGATGACATTGCACTGCATAGAACACCGCAAATCAGCCAGATTAGTATCAACGTGGCACGTACAACACATTTTTTTTGCAGTTGTTGTGCTGCACATCATCATCATCATCATATAGACGATTATAATGTGCACAATCTCTATATGTTCACATATGCATATTTTTTATTGCTTGTAGATAGGGCTTCACTCTTTTGGGGATATACACACAAAAATAAGAGCAGCAGTAAAAGGACAAGAAGATTATTGTATTAGAGAACGAGTCACATTTTTCCTTGCGAAAAAAATAATCAGTGAAAAAGTTGAATCCTAACGTGAGATCGAGGTCAGTGAGGCAACAAAAAAACAGAAAAGGAGATGACCACAAGCTTTCATTATTATGATGCACGCACGCATGTTAATATTATCAAGCAAGAAAAATGATGTACGAAGAAGAAGGCAACCACTGGATGAACAATTGTACCGACGGGTATAGTCTTTCTCTGATGGCGTCTGGTTTGGTCTTACACACGCAGCAACGTGAAAAGGGAGATGAAGATTTTGGGTTTTTTACACGTTCAATTTTTTTTGCCATGTATCATTTTCATTGTATCATTCTTAGTAGGTATATCCGTAGCGAAAAGAAAAACCACTGTCCATGCTCATTGTCAGAGCATTCTTGTGTGCAAAATAGTTATTTTGGTATACCTACTAATATTTTGACAAGTTTATGGGGAATGATCGTGATTCTGTTTTACACTTCCAAAATATATAATGCAACAAGCTGAAATACTTTTATCCGCCAAAAAAAAATATTCTGCGGGGAGAGAGCATAAATGCTTAAATAAGTAATAAAAAAGCAGTCATTCATAGCCCATCTTGGAGGGTAATACCAATTGTGCGTGTTTTCTATAACAATACCCATTCATTGTTACTGTAATAATGATGAAGAATAGTGCACATTTTTACAACAAAAATTGACGCGCGACAAAATGACTTTTATTCTTTCTCCTCCTCCGCCTGCCTCTCTCGTAGTACAATCATCCGTTTCTCTATTCGGGTCGACTAGATAGATTCTTGTCTACGAGAAAAAGCAAGACTATTACGCTCGTAACCTACTGATTCTTGACCTTCTGGCGTCTGGCAAATTTTTATGCAACAAATTGAAAAGCAGGGAAAACGAAAAAAATGCATTTTATTTCTTCCTTTGAAACATGTACATATATTCACCAAGCCAATCAACTTGGCATCTAGACTGGTACTACATAAAGGAAAGGAAGTATTTTTTTCTTCTAATAATATGAAATGCAATGCAAAATTCTTCAAGTCCGTGGACAACAATGCAGCTCCACGGCCGAACCATGTAATGAAGATTCGTGAATATAAAACAAATGGCATTTACTGCCATTCTGTTGAATTACAATATGATGAATAGTGACTATGTCAATATTTCATAAAATTCTTATTACTATGTGCTTTAAACGTCTTTTTTCATTTCCACTTTCATGTCCCTAAACACCGCTCTCGGTTTTGATCCTTATCACAACTTTTTTATTGACGTTGCGATGGCTGTACCCAAATACTTTACCGTAGTAAACTATATTATTATTGTATTTTATGTGTTTTAAATTGTAATAATAATAATAACAATATACATATGCATGTTATGTAGGCGTATGAGCATGTAGTGATCATTCTGGTCCTTGTCCTCGATTTTTTTGCCGTCATCCACTAATCATCCCGAATTGCTAATACCTTCCTTATCATACCTACACATTTTTTCAATAGTCTTGGCCAAAAAATCTGTAAGGCTTTGATTGGTAGGTAGTCGTTTAGAAAAAAGCGATAAATTGTTGATGTTTATGAACGCTCACAAAAAAAGTTATTAAAAGCTCTTCCCATCTCTATTCTTCGTGCACAAACAATATTTAATGCTCATTCACAAATGTGAATTTCATTAGAATTTATACGCATGCATGAATACTTAATACCCGAGTATTTTTTTATGTCCTACAGAATTAAACATAAATATTTCCTGTGTTAAAATATCGGCTCGCTATCCAAAAAGTGTTTATGATACGAACCGAGAATAAAGAAAACCCCCATTCATCCCACCGCATTTCTCATTATCGTCACAATATTGCCAGTTTTTATTGCTTGCGCTGACCGCTTTGGAATTCGATTATCAATGGTGCGATTTGCCATTACGGGATGAATAATAATATTATTATATTACATTCTGCATCCATAAAAATATTAAACCGAATCTCTCTGGCGACATATATGATGACTTTTATTGCATCAAGTAATTTAAACTATAATACCCGAAGTGAATATGTAAAATTCAAATTTATTTTTTTACTTCTATATCGACCGTTTGGACATTTTTATAGTAGTAAAATTAAGCATCTCGGTGTGTGTGCTGCCGTTTTGGAAGACAATCCCCTTTACAATTCTCTCGAAGCCTGCCAACGTTTTAAATAAAGATTTCGATTTATCTGCCTCTTTCAAAAAATCAGCATCGCTCCAAGCGTTTGCTATTGCTTTATCTCGTTTAAAGATGTAGCTTTTGCGCTGTGTGAACGAGGATAGTCCCATGGCCCATAAGTGCCTGCGCCTGTCCCACCAAAAAGATTCCCCGAACAGCCTCTCCTTTCATTGATTTTTTTTCAAGGCCCGCTTTGCACTACCATGACCATAGTTAAAACAAATCTCTTTCAGTTAAGCACTTGCCATTTAAACTTGTGTGCATAAAACAGCGTTGTAATTTCATTGTCGAGACAGGTACAACATCCATCCATTGTGTCAGTTGAAGTATCTATTCCTGACAGCGTAACATTGTGCAGTGCAGTCACCTAGGATGTACTTAGGTACATACACAGAGGAGACGGAAAGTATCTGCATTTTTTGGTGGTGTACAATTCTATTGTCTATGGCTTAAGCAAAGCAGAGCATAACCAGTGAAAAATGGGAAACTGTCCGACTTTTAGAAGAATAGACTGAAGAAAATGGATGCTGTGGGCAGTGGAGTTGAGTGGAGAGAGGAGACAAAGACAAAAGCCAAGTGTGTAAATTTGACGAGGAGAAGGACCAAAAGTGTTAAACTAGCTGATTTGCCATGCTAATCCTTTCCTGATACAGATATTTGATTAAAGCAAGAATGGTGAATAGATGATAAGTAGATCAACATGCACGTGTAGAACGAAATAAAGAGTTCCGTCGTGGAGTGTAATGAGATCCTTTTAGTCACAATGGTTACTTGGTGACGTGCGAGAGAGCCTTTCCCTTTAGACAAAGGATTCAATATACAAGCACCAAGTATTTTGACTTGGCTTCCTCGACAATGCAAATGAATTGATAAAAATGTTGCGAGACTCACTGTCGATGAATTGGCTGCAGGAAAAACTAAAAAAAAACTTTTATACCACAAAGATAGAAAAGAAATGTGACTTGTTTATGTCGCCTGTCAACAAACTGCGCTACGTTTTTAGCTATAGTCTGTCTAGGCACAAGGATGTCATTTTTCGTGGTATTTATTTTTAACTACATCATAGAGAAAACATGATTTGTTTGTAAGAAAGAGAAAAGGATCACCCGCAAACTTACCGGCATGGGAATTCCCGTTCTTGAATACAAGCATCCATGCAGGCAACTCGTGAAGGGAGCTGCATGACTTTTTTACCAGCATCCTTTATCAAGTAACCACGAACCAGCTCAAATCCCCAAGCACGAGTGCAACCCCGTGCACTTGGCATACATATCTTCTGAGCGTACATGGTAAACACTGGGAACTGTGACTTTAGTAGTCCCTCTGAAAAAACAAAAAAAAATCACAAATGACAAATGGCTCAGGAAAGGAAATGTCATATGCGTACTTTTTGACATGTCTCTTATTTTCTAAAGTTATGTTAATTATGATGACATCTTTTTCGCCGCGTCATCTACAGAATTTATTGGAATATAAAACGGCAATTTACATAAGCTGTGTGCAAGAAACCAATGAATCAAGAAATTGGGTACATTCAGCCAAAGAAAATGATATGAGGAGATGACGATGCACTTTTAATTGTAACATATAAGTTATTGATTGTACAGTGTTACTCGTTTGTAAGTAGAGGCTTTGAAAGGATTGGACATATAAATATTAAAGCACCCTGTTTACAAGATAACAAAAGGCTAAACAATTTATTCATATGAAAGGTGAAGGAAGTCCGTTGAAATGATTAGAGTTTAAACGTTACTGGTTAAAATCGGAATATTAAAAAAATAGTTGCTACTTGACATTCCTAGGCTACCCAACAGTCAAGTCTGCTGCTAAATACAGATGTTTCAATTTTAGTTATTTTTCATTATTTCGCACTTAAACACTGTACATTGTAGATACTTTTGACTTAATGGTACTTGTACAAGCGGTCTTGCATTTTTAAAGAAAACGTTGCATTTTGTATTGCATTCAATTAAAAAGTGCAAATAAATTCAATTCACGTGAAAAATTTGTCTAAACTGGTCAATAGAGCATATTAAGTGCATTTTTGATACATTGTACATGAAAAACTAGATTTTAAATATTTGTAATAAACCAGACACCTGAATAAGTTTAATAAAGTCAAGACACCCAATGCTCTACAAATTCATGTTGACATTTTCCTCAGAATTATCTGGTGTATGTACTTAGAAAACGAATTAAAATTAAAAAGTCACCGCCACACTCTGCACACAATTTAAATTTTGAACATAACCAAAAATGTAATGCTTGAGTTATTGTGAAGCACATGGATAAGTGTGAGATAATAAGCCCATTCTTCCACAATAAAATATTATGGCATAATAAATTATTACTTGCGGTTGGATCCTAATAGCTTCAATGACACGAAACGCATTGCAAAAATTGTTGAGTATGGGTGACACTTAATCCCGTTTGCCGTTACATTTACATTATTATTTTTTCTTCCTCTAAATAAAACATAGTTCAAGCAGATTAAGCAAAGACATCAATTTAATTTGAAGTGATGTTCCTTCACCTACTGAAAATATATTTCTTTTTACACCACATTTCCCTACCAAACATATTACTATTAAATCACTTGAGCTTTCTTCATTCCTCCGGGACGTTAAATATTTATATTAAGCTCATTACTCCTTTTGTATAAATTCATCTATGCATTATTGCACTTTGTTCATGCAAGCGGCATATATTTTCAGGGATGATCCGTTACAAGAAGTTAAATCGACATGGCTGCATAGTCATAATAATAGCATGTATCTAGTTCCTTTTAATATTACTCAGTTAGTGGCACACCGTCAGCGATATACGCTGTACGTATTCAAATATGCAAGATACAAGAATAATTTTAAAGCTGTGTCGAGGACTTCTTTTCTCGGTGTAAGTGGCTAAATAAAAAATATTTCAAAGCCCATATGTCACATGTTCACTTAACAGCAAATAAAGTAAATCTTGTTCACTTTAAAGTGAACGCAAACATACACACGGTAAATGGCTATGTTATATCATCACATTTTATTTGTAATCCCATTTATATCCCATACCTAAGCATAACTTCTTGTGAGACATGTTTAATTTCATTCATTTATTGTCTGCCATTTATCATGATGAGAAGATTTTTTTGTACTATTCAGTTCCTCTTCTTATGCTGCTACAGTTTTACAGTTTAAAATGAAAATAAATAAAAGTGATTTGAAAAGCGTAAAATTTGCATGAAACATTTTAAACAAATGCGAAAAATACTTGGTGTGATTCTTCAAGTACAACGACAACGTCGGGAGCCTCAGCTTGTCTTTTACGGTTTTAGAATCAGACAGCAGCCACACTAAGCTGAAAACTTGCAGGTAGGTTTTAGAATTTTTTTTAGCAAAAATGGCTTTCTTCTTTCTTGCACTTGCTGAGTTTCTAAAATAAGGCTGCTTATAAATAAATAAAAAATAAATAATGTTGATGCTGACTCTCATTTCACCTAAACACCAAATCCCTTCTTAATTTATTACAGGTATATATTTAAGAGATAAAATATACATTTCGTGTTGATGGTCGTGTACTTCATTAGTACATGGTCATTCTTTATCTATGATACTATCTCTGTATCGTATCATGGTTACCTGCAGGGCAGTCAACCAAGAGAGAAAAATGTCCGTTTTACATAACCGGAACTAGGAATAATAGGAATGATCATTATCACACAAGTGGAATAAAACCGATCTATGTAGGCATCCACTGACATCGCTTCAAGTTATGATGCTTTTAAAAAGTTACCTTTGCGTTGACATTAACAACGAAAAATTGCCGGTAAAGGCGATTTTTATAACGGTTGGATTGTATACAGGTATTTCGCGATCTTGACTCGTTGACGCGTGTCTTATCATCCCCCTCCATATTAATTGCCATATATGACCATTTCCAATTAATAGTCATTGTCAAAGGAGAAATATTTAAGAATTTACCGTCAGTAATTTTCACAATACATGTGACTCCATATGTCATCAATCAGTATGTGATGATTGACTGACTCAATATTAATGTCAACTTGGACTCGATGAACCTTTAAGATTGGATGGGCGATGGATTTCAAGCCAACATATTTGACATTAATAGTTTATACTTTTCCAATTTATTTGCCATGAATTTTCTTACCAAAAGGATGGCGAACTGTTGGGAATCTACCCTTGCATAAGGGGAGTGTAACTGGCTGAAAATTCGAGACGGAAGCTTAGTAGAAATCTTGCTGACGCTATGGGAGTATCACTTGGCATTTCATTTGCTGCATATTAAAACCCGAAATGATTAAGTTTATTGGCGACTGTACTTGCCTACCTACTTTTTATTCGTTTTATATGTGCCCATACAAAATCGACTGACGGAGGAGCCTAGATTAAATTTAGAATTAATAATATTATTTGAGCTAAACTCCTTACGAGCAGAGCTATAAAATGCTAAGTTTGGAGGGTTACCAGCTACCCATGAAAAGTACTTAAATCTTTTCACTGCAACCACTACGCATCTATTCAATTATGTCCTAAAGAAGTCATGCATTCAAGTGCCATTCATGCGGAAAATTGAACAGCATCGTCTTCAGCGGAAGGCTTGCCACAAGCAAAAGGTACTACTTCGGCTTCTAAATAGTAGCGGTGCTAACAGCCATAAGTGGGTCTAAACCTTCAATAAAACGGAGACTACTTGTGGTCGACTAAGGTTGTGTTGAATGAAGCCATTCATTTATTTTTTACTGCTTGCGTTGCATAACACCCCTCGGCAATTACCTATTATTATTGCTACTTCGCACTAATCGCATCATCGCACTAACTAAGTGATGACCGGCTACCCTGAAAGTACACAACATCGTCATCATGTCATCGTCGCAAGTAGCACCGAAAATAGCCGCAATAATGAGTCATTGCCTAATTTTGTGTATTTCAATAGTTTAAATAATTCATATAGAAGTCGTCGTCGTTACCTTTTCAGCACACTAGGAGTACATTGTTACCATGCATTATTAGAGACTGGTGCCTCTGTTCATGTCGAAACGGTTATTTTCTGCGCTTATTAAAATGCTCACGTTTCCAATGCCACGGATTTACTCTCATCTAAACGCAACTGTCTCTAAGTAAACCATTGTAACTAACTGATTAATTTAGCATTCTGCTCTCTTCCGAAAGAAACGATGGTCTTCCTGAGAAAATAAAACTCACTGCATTATTTTTCCTCCCACATTCCTTACTTGGCCATAACTTGTAGATTCCCATATTAAACTATCCTAGGGCAAAAAAATGATGATGCTTCAGAGCTCATTGCTATTTGCTTTGCAAGTACACCGGCAGTCGCAGAGAGACGTACTATTGTTGTCGACCTCACTGTAATGGGAATCCGAATGATAACAATAGAGAAATGTGAGTTTAAACTTTGTGGAGAAAGGAAGAACCGTTTGAGCTGTTGAAAGGCAATGCTACTACTACCTCTCTGGGATAAAAAAAAGTTGGTGTCAACATTTTGAAAAAGTCATTCAATAGTCAGCGTCTGGTTTACGAGCGACATGAATGTTTAAGTCAACAAATTAAAAAAGAAATTTATAGCGTGTTCAAGAATAAAATCCCAGTACTTCATCATCAACCAAATTGTCACTCATTTAAGAGAGTAGCTATATTCGCATTTTGCGTGTTCCTCGCAAAAACACAATGAAAATTTTAACCCCGTTTTGTATTTTAATTTCTTCTGATTTACATATGAATATGTGGCGTTGCGACTGCCAGACTTGTGAATATAAATAAAGGAATGGGCCGAAGGAGGATTGATTGCTGGCAAAGTAATGCATGTAAAATACCAGTTTTTCAATATCATTATAGACCTGAGCTATGTAGTTGGGTAATGTGGACGTGCGTTTTAAAATGCAAATAAAGGCTTTCCTCCAAAATCCCATAAAAGCCCTTCATGGCTGAAAAACACGCAGTAAAAACCAGCATTTATTTTCTTTATTGCTGTTACCATCACCATGATGATTACTTGGTCGAGTAGATATTATTTTGGAGATAACCCCATATTTAAATGTGCATTTTTGCTTAATTTAAATTTAACTGGGCGTGATTATTCTTATATTTCAATAGAAAGACTAGTCGCTTCGGCTAGCTGGTCGCCATCCTGTGATCCTTTCTCTTCGTACACACTTACATAATTTTTTGTGAATGTGTGTCACTTGTCGAGCAAGCCGACAATAAACATTTTTACAGAACACAGAGATTGATTTGTTTTCATTTGAGAAGCATTACACTGGGGAAAAGAAACCATTGAAAATTATAACGAAAAGTTATCATAACAGGTAAACCGCATTATTACATTATTGATAGTAAGAATAAGGTAACGACATGAGGAGACACGTCCCAACGAATGTAACCCTGAAGCCATTTAGAAAAAAACAATGGTCGATCATTCTACATTCTCCACCAACGGATTGCGTTGAATATCGTAATTTGCCGCACGTTTTAAAAAACACCGAAACTTATAATTCTTCTAGCTAATTTGAAATTAGCATACAGGATCACACTGGTGGTGGTTTGATCTCTTTTTTAAACATTTATTTACCGTCTATGTAATTTTTAAGCAGTCAACTGTCACCTTTCCTTAAAAGGGTATTTTGCATTTTCTTAGATTCCCCACGGGGATAAATACGCAGACCCAGACAAAGTTGCAACAAGCAAATAAAAAATGTAACAAATCAGGAAAATGAAGCAGACAGACGACAGACAAGTAACTATAGGTCGCATATTTTACCTAATGCATTAGTACATTTATTGATTGCTTACATTTTAACGGGAGAAACATAATATATCATTTTACAGTTGCTGTATGCCAATGACGAAACAGATCCTACTGATATTAATCAGTAACATAGATTTTTTTCCAAGGTTCATTTGTCATAACATTTTACCTTGACCACGGCCACGGCGTCACGTTCATGGGCACACACGTACGAGAAACGAGAGCTTGATGCGAAATCAAGATAACAATGTGGCCTAAGATAATACGCCCAGTTTGTAACCCGAAATAATATGTAATACAGCAGCAAGTTCTGTATCTCTTGCTGATTTATTATCACACCAGAAAACTGACCGATTGAACGGAAAAATGAAGAGAATGATGAGAGCGAGTTAAATTGGGAAAATAGTTAAGTCATATGCTTTTATTATTTTGTAAATAACGATGATACAAGTAACAACGGGGAATTGGCAAAAATTTATTGGGGAAAAGGTAATCATTAACACCTACTTGTAACAATGCCCACTAATAAGTACAAGGATGGTCATCATTATAAAGAATCATTACTCTGATGAATCCCTGTTGAGTAAACCATTACCCCCCAATAACTACAGGTAAGTATAACAAGCTAACGGAATATGACAGGAGTTTGTACGTTTTAATGATTTATTTGTTTCGACAGTTAAAAACAATCCTCGCGAATATTTTCACCTTCCCACAATCCGCGCGTAACAACACGCCAATTTATCTAGTAATCTGGCATACCGAGAGAGAGAGAGAGACGAGTGGACGCCTGGCAAATTTGACGTGAAACGATCGTGTCAATCCTGTCATTGCCATCATCACCGTAGTCATTTTTCAAGTGACCTTTACCCCTGCAATACATTAATCCATTTTTTTCCATGATGTACACTTTAACGCATCATACAAATGTCAATAATTGGTCATGTTCTTCATCTGAACTGGCACTTACAAATTATAATGAGTTGCTCGGTTCATTCAGTTCACACTACTTTTGTTGTTGTGTGGTACTACTCGGTACTTACCCAAGTAGAAAAAAATGTCTTCTTGATTGATGATGAATCGCAAATTGTTTTTCTGGCCTCACCAATACAATGTTACGTACAAAAAAACATAAAAAAAGCCAGAAAAAGGTATTTCCACCTTTTCGTTTAATAACGTGTATCAAAGTAACGTTTCATAGAGAAATGAGCATTTCTGAAAACTATCTACCCGTCAACCCTCAATCATCATCATCATCATCACTTTTAGCAAAAATTTGCGTGAGGAGGGAACGTGAACGTGTGAATATGTGTGATCGCCAACAAAATGCTCAACTTATGTAGCTACCACTCATCACTCATCACATGAGCATTTGTAAAAATTCACAATGTGGTGATGCCATAATATTATCCTGTTTAAGGTAGGTGTACAGTACACACCACATCCGTTTTTCTACACGAAAGAGTTACAACCAAAGATTTGCAATTTTTTTTTAAGTCGACTCTGCTCATACATGTATATATATTTAAGTTGCCATAAGATTTTTTTGTGTGCTCTATACTTGTCTACCAGCCAAGAGACAACAGTTATTTGTGAGAGGTTTACCTTTTCATCGGAATGATGTATTATGTAGATTTTCACGTTCTAGTCATGATGATCAGAATGATAAAACACTTCTGAACAAATCGTTGTCTTTTCTCTCCTTTTTCTTAAAAGTTATTGATAATTAAACATTTGAAAGGAAAGCATGAGAAGGAACCAACAGTTGTTGTGTGAACTGATTCACTCTCCTTTGCATACATCCTTTTGTATACAAAAAGGGGAAGAAAATCAATTCAATGCTATTGTAAACCACACTTTACGTCTAAATGATGAAAAAATGTTGAGAATTTTATTCTATTTGTTCATCCCTTAACTATTACAGGAGGAGGTCGTGTACCTGCAAACGCTAAACAATAGTTTTGTCAGAGTTGAAGCATTATGTTCTTACTTAACGTTTGGCTTCGTATTAAATAATCATGACAATTCTGTGTTTTGGGGTTCTTTTAAAATGCACAAAATTATAAATGTAATTTCTAATTGTGTGAAGAGCTATGAGTTCATTTATACTATGGGTATAGGTCATACACGTGTAAGGTAATTTACCTAAAATTTTTTACCGAGAACCAATACTCCCAAAAAATCAATCAAGGGACAGAAATATTATTCTGAAATATCTCTGTGCAACAAACATTTTGGTAATCCCGGACCTGCTTTCGTATAGTTTTTTTGTTTAAAAATAATTAATTACATTATGGTCCCTCATTCTTTGAACAATTCATTCGCTTTTGTATACTTCAAAAAATATAACGTAAAACAGCCATTTCCTTATCAGCCTTCTTCCGTCAGTCATTTTAACGCTTTACCACAATCGCCTAAAATTTCTCTAAGCATTTCTTCCTGATTTTGATCTCTATCTACACATGCAGGCTAATATGTTCAAGTGGATGTAATACTTATGTACAATGTAATTTAGGAGTATGTTGCCTAATATTTATTGTTATTTATTCCAATTTCTACATGCAACAACGGGATGTTTTTCCCTTAATTTTGGATATAAGGTTCTAACGATAACAAAAATTTGACATGAAAAAAGACTGAAGATGCGTCGTGTCGAACTGCGCAAGGAGTTTCCCTTGTGGTGTGTACAGTAATATGGTTTGTGTGTCTGTGAAAACACACATATGTAATCGTTCCCTGCAGTAATGATAGTCATTAGTAATGGGACATGTGAGAGAGAGAGAAAGAAGTAAAACCTTGACTGATATAATAATAATAAGTGTGTACACAGGTCTACAATTTATACATGATATTATAAATGTTGCTATGGTATCCTGTTTTTAATGCCGTTTCGTTTATTACTATTTTTTCTTCTAAACATGACACACGAGAGATTATATAGTTTTTCGTTTTCAGTCCCGCTTTCCAATAATATGATACTCACAAGAGAAAATAATGCGGATAGTGAAATCGAGACGACTTTGGCTGTCACGATATTGATGTGCATTTTTGCATTACGTTTCCTCTTCGAATGACAATCCTTGTTCGCGTTTTTCCTTTAGGAGGAGAAACATTGCCTGTTTATAAACACCTCCGCAAAAAAAAGGGAAACGGAACGCAAAGCAAAAGTGTAAACCACACTCGTTCAACTGTACAGTACAGCGACCAGAAATATTGTACCTATATGGTTTTAAAAAATCTAACAATATAATTGTTATCCGTTTACTGATATATTTACAAATAATAGGAATTAATAAGTGGAGAGGACATAATATAGGTACTAACAAGGATCTGCTGACATTTGCTTTTTTTGTGGGAGTACCAAGTGGGAATGGCTCGTTTTTAAAACGGGAAAGGTTGTTAACGTACTTATTAAAAACTGTTGCTTGATGCTACTGAATGAATACAATTGGACAATGACAGAAAAAAGTCCAACTCTACTACTTCCGCCATTCGTCATAACTTGCTAAAATTTCTCATTTTATGCTCCTTTAATTTCACAAAACAAGAATGACGGACGAGAGAGGGACGACTATGTCAGGAGAAGAACAGCTACCTGTATTGCTTTACTGATGATGATGATGGGATGAAAAAAAAATTATAACACGACTTCTGTTTCGTTTCACCTTTTCTAATAAATTTAGCGGTTTCAAAACTTATTTTCATTATTCCATAGCAGTCATTATGTTATTAAGTTTGGCATAACTACTTATGTAGGGAGTTAATTAATATAACTGCGTACACCAGCAGCTATAGCTGCTTTGCTAAATGCATTGTGTCTCTACTTAATTTTCTTTGAATTACGAAAGAGAGAACGGGAAACGTTAAACAAAGAATGTAACTTGATAATAACAGAGTGCGCCGACAGTTTTCCGTGTTACCAAATTAGCTCGTCATACGTTCATTTACGCCAAACAACCACCTACTTGAAAGTTTATGTTAGTAAACTGGCTTTTTAAAGAAAAAAATTACACTTTTCCTTCATATTATATTGCTTTATAAAAAGATTCTAGTTGGCCTGATGGTACGCGGGTGAAATTATAAACAATTTTCCTGAAGCCACACAAAAAAAATCATCTTATTTATACAGAGTCAAGTACATAAATCTGTCCCGTGTTCGCCCGGTTGGCCAGTGTGTGGTGCTGATTTTGGTTCGGTTTCATACGAAATGCAAGAAAAAGAATGATGTGATGGACAATTATCATGAACATGTCTACTAGTCAACCTACTATATTAATTCCACCTAGAGAACTGCTTTATCACCCATTTACTGCAAAACGAGCACTAGCAACGAAAAAGATAAGTGGGTTGGTTCTCTGGCTGACTCCTTTTTATTTATTTTTTACGCCATGGCATGCCTATAGGATACAGTGTGTCAGCAGCGCAAAAGTAGTCATTTTTTGCTTACGTCTCTTGTGCCGTTATGTACATATCTCTGACTGTCTCTGTGAAATATCTAATAGAGTGCTTTATACGTAAATACAGGTATTTTGTAAGCCTGGCGTAGAAGGTAAAGATTAGTTTATTATTTGTCGTTACGTGTACGTAGCCAAGTTTTTGGCCATGTTATTGAGTTTTACGGCAATGTGACTAATTCATACAGCCTGATTAATTTGTCTCTTTAGAGCATTAGACCAGTCATTTTATGAACGGGTGGACAATTTTACCCTCATTATGGCTTTATGGCCACTTTTCCTGTAGACAATTTCTTTCCCTCAGACTCGTGCCTTTCATTCATTTTAGAGTAGTGCATACTCACTTATTTTTGCACATTTATGTTTGCAAGTTCTAACAAACATTATATATATTGTACTTACTGCCAATAATATGGTAAAGCGTTTTTTCTCATATTATACAATTCTTTTGTGCTGTCAGAAAATAGATTTTACATGTCTGTTCGCGAAAGGGAGAGAGAGAGAGAAAGAAAAACATTTTTACTGTCGTCACCGCATGTGCAACAGAAAAGAACTACGTGTGCACTGCATCCATTGCAATTTTCCTGTATTTACTGTGCCATCACCAGAGGCACTTTGAAATACAAACCTTTTTGCTCATTTGTTGAGTGTCAAGGATTTTTTTACAAATAGAAACATTCTTGTAGTTAATTGAAATTACATAAACCACAACCTGAGTACATACATATGTACATCCTTCCTATTTAAGTAGCACTCGTTGCTTACCTATTAATTTCTTATTGTCTTTCCGTTTGTCTTCTCATTACCACACAATGCACAGGTTGAAAAATCGGGGTCGATTTCAACGAAACTTGAATGAATACAGACTACAGTATGGTAGGTTGCTTCACCGCAAACTTTCAGATGGGTTGATAGGTTATGCGGGTGCGAATTGCGTACATTATACTTTGACTCTACATAAGTTTTCTTGTTGCATAATTAGATAGGGGATGTACAAGTTTTCACGCCACCTTTGTCTTAAATATGATGACAAATATTTCAGTGTCCCAATTTTCTCACGTTTCCCCAATACCTCAAATCGCTCTTGGTTTTGTTTTTATACATCCTATCTAGTTGTAGTTTCTTGTTGTTTACTTTCAGGGGACCATCTCAAAGAAAAGATTTTCTAAGTACATCCTCAATTAAATGCTGGACATTACTGTTATGTGAGGCATAAATGATTATCATGCTGACGTTGCACGGATGCACCTAGAAATAGTGTACAGGTATACAGTTTTCTTGTTACGGACAAGTACCTAACACAAAAGAGTGCTACCAAAAGAGTTACTGAGATGCCGGTACCGTGTGTCCACCCAAAATCACCCAATCTGTACTCATCATCATCAAACCTTCAACTTATACAAAATAGACGCTTCATCTTCCTTCTTTTTTCCTACAGTGCAATATCTTATCTTTAAATCTCCTCCATCCTTGCTTCTTGTGACACACTACCACACTCTCCGAAAATCATTATAAACCGAAGAACAGGCTACAAGTATCAGAAAAATGCATAATATGATCTCCGTCTCTATTCATTTGGGTACATGACTTGCATTGCGTGCAAACGTCGTCCATCGTTCAGTGTCTCATTTCATGCAATAATTCTAATTTCTGCTTTGCTAAAGGTATTTTCTGCTAACTACTGACCACCTTCCACCACTCAACTACTGTCACTGCCACCACCACTATCATTATCCCAATCTAAACTACCACCTATCACTAACACCAACATATCATACCAGTATCATAATCATCGTTTTCACTAATATGCCATTCTTGAGGTCATGAAATCTTTCCTCGCTAACAAGTGAGTCAGTGTGCATTTTTTAGCGAAATTCAATACAAAAAGAAACAACAAAACAACATCCCAAACTACTGACATTGCCCTTGTCATCCTGGCTCCCTCATCACTTTTCAGGTATGATGATGACGATAACCGTTCATATTGAAAACAGGAGATCAATGAAACCATGTATGTACATATGTTCTAGGTACGTTATCTGTGTTGCATCTGCTTAACTCGTTGTTTCACTGACTGACTGACTGACTGCTACGCTTTTTCTTTGAATCTTTGCCCACTTGTCTGCCAAAACAACTGCATGCCATGCACACACAAGCAAAACAAGAGTCAAAGAGAAGAAGAACAACTTTGCGAAAAAACCCACTGGTCAAGTCGACACTACTTACTTATTTTGCTGTCTATATCTTTATGTATGCAAGTCACATTATTACCACTTCTATTAGGTATTATTGCGCTGACTATAGTATGCTACAAGAACAACAACTATTTACTACTACTAGATGAGAAGGCATGCATGACTAAAACTAAAGGGATTTACAATAAACAATAAAATCCCGTTGGACATCCTAAATGTGTTTGTCAGGAATTTGGTTACGAGGCCCATTTCTTTTTCACCTTGAATAATAGAAGATGGAAAGCATCAGTATTTTTTGCAGAAGAGAAGAAGAAGAAAGAGTCTAAATAAGCTTTGATTACTTTCAGGGCATGTATTGCATTACCTATCTCATCACCATTATCCTGTAATTCATGGAAATTGTACGCACCAAACAGCCACAAAATGGAAGACCTTTATGCAATTTGAGTTTAATATTTTTCTTATACACCCATCTTCTTTCTCCTTCATAAACATGTAAAAGCTCCATCATCATCATCCCTATTATAATAATTATTATCTTTAATTCTTTTCTGCAAAAAAAATTGTTCTTCGGGGTTCTATTTTTCAGAAGAGAAGAAACAAGTGGTTTTTAATTTAATGAAGGAATAGATCACATTCAGGGCCAAAATTATGCAACTAGTAATATATTAACGGGTAACTGTACATTTTTCCAAAACAATACAGGACGTGCATAAATAATGGAGAGTGCACGCTGGCACTTCCTCTGCAGGGTATCAAAAAAAAGAAGGAATCATAATCATGACAACAGTGACGATGATGATGATAAAGGAGTGCATGCCTGATGGTGCATTACTGACCAAAAGGTGTCTTGTATTATTGCACTGTGTAAAATCGCCAGAAAAAGTTTAGTTTACGATACAACCACTCTGAATCACCCAGCGTACAAAAAAAACCAGCGTAATGTATGGCACTCACAGACTAGATATCAAAACAACCAGTAGGTTGACCTCGAAAGCTGAAATAATATATTTTCCCAAGCTTAGCTTAACAATGTGCGTACATGACTTGCACACACACTCATACAACACTACGCATGTTGCATGCCCCTACGACTTTTTTTATATAAATGATACTGACGTTTAAATGATAGACTACTGATCCTGAAATACAAGCACGCAATAAGGACTTATATTGTTACTTGCAGATTGATGAATGAGAAGGTGAATGGAATCAGATTTTGCAATTTTTTTTGTAAACAATGTAGTCTATATATAATAATGTGTGCTTTACATCGTTTCTCTTTTTTGTCATGAGGTTTCTTGTTCCTTCACATAACGAAAGCACTTTTTGTACTTCCTTCAAGTTTTTTTTTTGCACCTTTGTACTTTTTTTCATTTTAAAAAAATGCCTGACCACAAAAAGGGTAAAGATGCAGATGGGTATATACTATAATAATATGCAAGACATCACGTCGACTTACTTTGCCCTGTGAACAGTGCACTCTGAAAAAAGAAGATGAACGAAAAATGTGTATGCATGACCGACTGAGTAAGTGACTGGCAAAGATGATAATGTGAAAAAAAAATCAGGATGGCTTTGCCACACACCCTGCTCTCGTGTGTGTGCATATAATAGCAACGATCGTATTATTTTTAAGTCCTTTTCTTCTTTCAAAGATCAAGTCTATTTAGACGGGCAAGTAATATTCCCTGTTATATTTTACAATGCAGAGAGTTTGCTTTACACCTTTGTAATATTATTATTATTATATATTATACGCAAATGATAGCTCACCGACGACGACGACGCTGTTACAGGTAGGTGTCATTTTTAGTATTCTGCATCAAAACTGCACGTAGTCAAAACTGCACTGTTTCTACTACTGACATATACTTAGCTATAACGGCTCCCAAAAAAGATAGTTTAAGCAAATAAGGCCCTCCAATTCCCATGAAATCACTTAATGAAGCGATGGTATACTTTTGCCTTTTTTAAAATTGATGGTTCTCAATGTTGAATTGGTTGGAAATATGATGCACCAAAGGTAGAAAAATAATAATGTTAGATGAAGAGAAACATGGGAAATTATAAGTATTCAGTATGACTATTAGGTAAGGTCTAGCTTAGCCTTGTTTCATTTTTTTCTGCATTTCCCCGTTCCTCCTTTTCTCTCTTGTCGTGAAGCTTTTTTTTCATTATATTTATTCTTTTGCTGTTATTCTGTTACTGGTCGTGATGATGATAGTTATTATTATTTTTCTTTCGGGCAACAGTGTATATTATGTTGCAGGATACGCAAACAACAAACCACCACTGTAACATTATAAATATCACAAAGTAAGTACAGTGCAAAAAATGCTACTGCGGGCTCTTTTTACACAAAGATAACATGCAAAACAAAACGCAATAAAACGATCATTAGTATTATCAAAAGAAGATAAGAAATCTATTTGCGTGAATTTATGAACGCGTAAGCGCTGAATACTATATATATGCTTGACAGATTGCTTGTCTTTATCTTATCATCATCTTTCTAACGAACTCTTCTTTAGCTTGTGCTAGCTGTCATTTTATCAATGAAAAAGTTGTACATATGAAGAAAAAAACAGGGAGTATTTATTTGGCAAAAAATAGGTGGCTTGAAGGTCAGGTGTAAATTTGAAGAGGTAATCCTACGACGCGACGAGAGGTAATAATACCATTTTTGTAAGGATTGCAGCTTATCTGAAAGCTGACTCATTTGCTGAATTGAATAAAAAAAATAAGTTGGGAGAGGTGAAAAAAGGGTGTGTGTATTATATGTCTGGGTAATGAATAAAGGAATTAAGAATAACGTATACTTTTCTCCTCCCATATGAAAGTCTTATGGTGACAATTAGCATGGAATTATCATATTAATTCGTATTCTTGACAATTCCTCCTATTCATTCTACTTTCAGCATGTATCCTTAATTCATGTGTCTAATCCGACAAATGCTCTTTACATATTCTCTATTTTTGTGACTTTGAATGTATAAAACATTTTTTAGGAGCACATAAGGCACTGATTAATTTTTGCAAGATGAAAAATAAGTAGTCTAAAAAGTAACAATTTAATCTTTTCACTGATCTTGTGCAAAAGCACACATAAACAAAGTTGAGTTGTTTGATGAGGAAAAGAAAGTTATTTCCTACCTGATTTGTCTCCGACTTGACTTTTGAAAAGGACACAGAGTCCAGTCTCAAAATTGACAGCTTGGCATGACAAATTAAGTCTGCATGCGTCAACACACTCGGCCAGCTGCAGAGTTCCAGCACGTGTTTCGAGAATATCCTGAGGAGCACTATACATCCATCCAGTGACAAGCTCGAAAGTTGCATCCTCCGCTGGACAATTCACCACAGAGTATTGAGCCGTAGCCATGCCAATGGCAATGGCTAAGGCAATACCACTTGTTACACACCACATTGCAATCTACAACTGTTGTCAGTAAACTTGTCTGTAAATATTATCTATTCCTCTAAGACCGTCACTATTATTGTATAGGGAATACTTTAAACGTTTACGTGAAACCCATGAATAAAAATAGCTTTCATTTCACTAAACAAATTTCACTGCATTTTCCCTTGAACCAATACAACGTTAAGATTTACACTTTTGCCTATGTGCGTGTTTCACATTGGACGGAAATAAAAAATAAAACTGGTGCCTTGAATTTTTTTTGCTTCCTTACTTGCAATCAATATGAAAAATGGTCGTGTACAATTTCAAGTCAATACTGCTGGCCTTCACGAAGTGTACGTGAGACTTGACCAAGAGCAGGAACTGATTTGAAAGCTGAGAACAAAGTCGCATTGAACACAACTCTTTTCTTCGTCATTCAGATTCTTTCTTTTCGAACCACTTTACATTGCGTCTCTTGACAACGCGCAGCGTCAAACTTTTAGAGGCTGTTATTAAAGCACGGGTAATACCTTTTAAAAACGCGCAAGGTATCCTCAATACCAGTTAACGCTGCCGCTTTCTGCAGACCTCGTCAAGTTAAAGCTTAGAGCCTGTGGTTGAGGATGCCTCAACAATGGAGTAAGTAGGACCGAGTGCAAATGGCATTATAACATAGACAGATGTGATATTATGTGCAAGAGCCCTTTCCTCTTTAAATTAAAGTATTAACAAAATAATGCTAGAAAAATCAACCAAAGGCTTTTCATGGCATACATAAAAAGATGCTTCGCAGAGATGTCTTTCTTCTTCTTTCAAAAACTCCTGGGAAAGGCATGCATGCTGTTATCAATGTGCATGGGATATTGGGAGAGGACATAATTCGTCATCTTGTGTATTATAGAACGCATCATTCATACACGACGAACGTTAGTTTTAGTTTGCTTCAGCTACTCCGAAGAAATAGTAAGCTTTTACACACTGACAAGCGTAGTTACCTATTATTCGTTAAGGTGTTGCATTACTATAATACTACTTACTACTCCTGCCAGCTGCAGCTTTACATTTCACATGAAAGAAAATGCAGTTTAAAACTTCATGCATGCACAGTGCATCCCTAGAGCAGTGATTCACTACACTCTATAGTATTTCCTTGGTTTTTCATAAAAGTCACATAAAAATGCATGTATAAGATTACGTAGAGATAATATAGAGGTAGTAATTGGATTGGGAGTGCGTCTATGTGTGTACCCACTCGTCAACCTAGTCAGGTAAGTGAGTTAAGGTGAGGTTGAAAAGGCTAGCAGCGATGGTTTATCCCGTCTTTTCTCCGTCTTGTACAACTGTAAGCCAGCATAGTCGTGTTCGTCAGAACCGTCTCTGTAGTGGGTCTTTTTTCTTCATTTTCCTTGCAAACAGACTTATAGCTGCTGTGTGGGATATGCAAACACAATTGTTGCAATATTTCTTTCTTTTTGCGATTCGCAATGCATGCCATGCGTGAATGGAATCAACGTAAGCCAAATAAACGATTCTTTAAGATAAGATGATACGCATTACGCATGCTTTTGCATTCACGCAATCCCGGCAGCTATATCGCAAAGTAATCTGCACAAAAAGTGTGATGTGCGATAATATTTCTAAACGCTTCTTGAATCCGAACAACGAGCTAGTACAATTGACAATACTTGTGTGTCGGGCCTGTATATAGTCAATGGTGGCTTTACAGTAATTTTGAAATTGAAAGATTTTGTAAAAGACGTAGGTTACATGGAGGAGGCCGTTTTTCCTTTCTTCGTTTTTCAAAAGTGTTCATGCAGTTGACAGTCGAAATTAGTTTTGCAGAGACAAACTGTTGCACTAATTTGTCAAATTAAGTCATAATTTTATATAATGCTGGTAAGAATGATCTAATGAAATCTTAATTTTTTCATATACTTGAAAATTTGACTCTTGAATTTAAAAGAGGCTGCTTTAGTTAAAATTTTGAATGTACTTACTTTATTTCCATAAATGCATATGATGATAGCGAAAAGGTTGGTTAAGAACAAGCGTATATTATCTTTCTTTAAACTGTTATGTATAGGAGTGGCAATTTAATTAAACTGAGCAATTAGAGCAACATTACAAGTTACCATGTAGCAATTTGTATGCAAATTCTACTCGAATATTTCATAAATTCAGTCGGAATTTAATATTTAAGGTAATCAACATCAAATAGAATACCAGAATAGCGTAATAATATTAACCCAAGTGTTATGTGTTTCTCAAACATTTCATTGCAGATTGCAGCTAGGCGGTAGTCGAATAGCAACATTTTTGCCTGTTCAACTTTTTTTAAAGTGGATAATATACGTATACATGACCAATGTCATTTAATGCCATCCCATGCCAAAATGGTATTTAGTATTCATCTCATCAAATGCAACTGTAACATAAGAGATTGTACAAAAAAGGTGTATCTTCACTCTTCCTTCACGCATTTCACTACAGTTTGAAGTTGTCTATCTGGCATATAGCAGCGTAATGTACTTATGGTTCTGCATCATTTCTTTCCAACAACCGTTTTGGGGTTCGACATGTGAACTGAAATAATTGTGCTACTCTCTCAGTATTGAAAACAAACCATCTCACAAAATAATTAGTTGTAATTTTACTCTACATTCTGATTGGTTTTTAAATACGATGGTACAGGGAAGTTATGTCCCTGTTTATGAGCCGTTCCAGGAAGTGTGATGTATCGTTTGTAGCGGTTTCAGTATTTATACTTTCTACACCATTAATGTTGAGTTGAATTACTATAAAATTGAGTCCGCTACAAAGAAATTACCCGAGTGCACCATAATCTGCCAAAAGGAAAATCATCTTTTTCGCTTCCGTTAAAATATTTTTAGTCCGCTCAGCTCGAGTCAAAGGACGGATAAAACTGCATCATGTCTGAGCTCCTCTCAGGCCAGTATTTACTGGTGGAGACAAGGGCAGCCATAAAAAAGGTCCTTGTACTTACCTTTCCCTCCCTCGCATTATAATTAAATACGAACCCAAGTTTGATGTTGCACTAGGTGAGCACAGGCAACCACCGTCGTCATCCTCCTCATCATATCATCCATAATATAGCTTCTGGTTAAACGCAACACTTGCCATGCTGATAAATACATCACGGAAATTTAACTATTTCAAAGTACACCAGAAACCAGAAAGTTGAATGAAAACAAGAATTTTTAGGGCTTTTTTTCGCTATATATCTCTTCTCATGCTTATGTCATTCGACTTTTGTATCATCATTAAGAAGATAATTGCTACGTAAAATATGTGCAGCTTGTTACTAGTCTTCGTTGTTGTTAACATTGAGAGGGTGTTGTGCTCTCTTCTGAAAACATGAATCTTAACGTTTCAAGACGCTTGTCATAAGATCTCTAATAAACTAAACGTATAAATCATTTTTAGCAGACAAGGAACGATAGGAGTAATAATATATATAGCGGCAATACACGGGTAAATGGGACTGTGTGCGTGTGTAGTGTTTACAATTCACACAGAGAAATTACCAATGTTACCCCACAAAAAAATCTTCGTCTGTCGAGCAAAAACCTAACCGTGGCTGCTTTTGCGTGTACACTCAACTACGTAAACTGGTATTGCTGTAAAATCATCACGAAATTAAATAAATTACTGATCATCAGTATTGAAAGTTGAACGTTACGATTTGCAAAATGAAATGTTTGTCCTTTGTTCATCCAATACTCTAAATCCCAATCCCGACTTTTGTGTCTTTACAATTAATCGGCATGCAATTACAACCTTCTAACACTATGTTTCGCTCACTTATCCGTAATTGAATAATTGTTTCAACCTGAAATCAATTCGTTAGAACCAGTCTCTACCGTCCGCGTAAACTGCACAGATCTTTCATATTTATAGCCGGCTTATAATTCTCAGTTTTCCTGGCTTGGCCTTCACTAGTTCCTACCTGACCTTATATACTTTTCTGCCACTTCAAAGCAGATGCTATAATTATGCGCATGCTATAAATTTAAGATTGGCTATAAATATGAAAAATACGGTTATTCTCTTCGGTTAGCCCGAGTCATGTAAACGAATTATATAGCTGCCTATTGTCTTTTCAACGCAAAATTAAGAACATGAAAAAATACAAGGAAACTAAAATGCATCATGATTAAGATTACCCATAGTGATTATTGTTCATTATATCATCCATCTGAAACGAGGGTAACAGCAGGTCAGATAATAGGAGAATTTTTTGTGGTGATTTCATTTCAACGAGAAATAAAAATGGGATCCTTATCGGCAACTTTTCCTTCTAACATTTAAAACTCAATTAAAAAGCCGACATGCTTTATCTGATGATGTAAAATTAATTTAGACTGTATTGTACTTACAATTAGTTGCTCAACGTTGCTTGTCAAATATGAGCAATGTCAATTATACTGACGTCTATGTAGCGTTGTAACAAGTAATGCTTCAGTTTCATTATCAGCAAATCAAATCCCTTTCAGTTTACCTGACTTACATGCAATATACCTATAATTTCGCTGATATGTTCACAATTAAGTCTAACGCTTATATCACTAAAAAACAGGACAAAAGACTATTCCTACGGGGAGTTAAATAGTTTTGGGCACATTTGTGTTTAAGAAAAAGGAGGAAGGTACCACCAGTAGTACACTTGAAAAAATCCTAGATGAAAGATAAGAGATCATCAACAAAATGGGACTTACCGAAAAAGAAACCTGTCTTTCATTTAAATTGACGGCTATTTCATTGCCGATACACAAAACATTATATTTTTAAGTACCTTTTGTGCCTGCTGCCATCATCGTCAGAGTCATCATCTTTATAATTTTTCGTCGAGTTGAACAGAAAGAAAGATGTACCTAGCTGGCTATTTTATAGGTATTACAAAGTAGAGTTTAAAATGCTATAATACCAGTAGTCAGTCAGTCGCTACAAGATCGTCATCAACATAAATATGATTTTTTGAATTTCTATGCGGACAGTTATGCAAATACTATTACGGATTTTTACACGGATGCATAATATCATGCAATAATATATTTATGCCAGACAAAATAAAGCGAGAGAAATGATTGAATGAATTAAATAGGTGCCCAACCAAGCTGCTATTATGAAACCAACCCCAGTCTCTTTTTTAAAATGTATGTGTGCAGTAAATTGATCTGAATTGAAGGAGACAGACAACAGAGATATTTAAACATCTCAAGGTAACGACGACGTATACATCGTATACAACATAAAATGTACATGTTTATGTATGATTACAATTTTGTAATGAATTGAATTCCATGATTTAATCAACACGAACAATCAATGATAATAGTATTTCAAGATTTTGTAGGTAAAGTTCTGACCTTATTATTACCATTGTTGTTTAGAATGCATCAAGAAACATGCTACAACATTCTTTATCTTTCTTGCTTTGAAAAATTCTAATGTTGCATCTAATCACGATTACTAGCGACCACCTACTTGCATTTTTGGTATTTGCTCAAGCACAAAAAGATTTTTACTCATAGAGATAAAGATGATGATAATGAGTTATTCTTCTGCTAAAGCCGTGGCTCTGGTTATTTTCATCTCGGCTCATTTCATAGCAACTCAATTAATTTATCCCTGCCAGGTACAACCGAGAAAACATTAACCTAAATCATATCAAAAGATATTTTAGATGGATATATATTATTGCTTTTCATATCATCGGACTCTGTAACCTGGAGAAACAACAGCCTCCAGCCAGGATCAATTTCCCTCATGCAATGTTACTAATGGGAAAAGGGTTTTAGATCTAGATCATTACGCAGACTCAACAAAACCACCTGTTTGGCTTCTTATATGACGCCATAAAACGTTTACTCTAAAAATGGGACAAAATGCACCCTTAAATTAAACAATTACAGGGTAATTCAATACATCACAATGTTTTTTTGTAAAGAAGGTTATGCAAGCACGCAGACATGCGGTATGCTGATTGCCTACATTTATTTTGTTTTGGTATATTCTGTTTCATCGTCACCACCACCACCACCACCTGCCTATAATCAAATTACCATTTTAAGCGCTTTACATCGGTAGAGCTATTGTCTTTATTTCAAGTTTAAGGTCAACTTGATTGTTGGTCTATCAGCCGAAAAATGAATCACGCACCTTTATATAATAGCTTGAATTTCGATATTACCAAACAATGTAAGTTGGTAGGTACATTTGTATGTATATCGTGTTTTTCAGACATGTATATTTATATGCGTAAATAGTAATGAATAATAAAGATTACACGGATATGCGTGTGCATACAATAATAAATTCCTTTACCAAAAACCTGGTAACCAAGTTGTTTGAAGATGACTTTTTGCGTTTTTTTTGTAATTTAAAGGAAAAGTAGTGAGTAGGACCATGTTCGGAAATTGCTAAATATTATGATACGTCGCTGTTAGCTAAAATATATATGAAAAGGGCAACATTATGGTCATCCCAATCAACCGACATACACAAAAAGTTTTGAAATGACACAAATATGAAAGGAGTAGAGTAGGAGGCGGGCCGGACCGAATGAGAATTATTCTGATGACTTCTTCAAAAAGAAGTCGAATGAATGTTACAGCGAGTGCAATATGACGTCCAAGTCCTATTACAATTACAACTGGTTTTCGATAATAATGATGAAGTAGGAACTGATGTACTGACATTTTTCATATGATTTTATTTCAGGTATTTGTGCAGTAATCCACTGGTTTAACGATGCGGTTTTAATGTTGAAAGAATGACTGATCGGATACAATGGGGTGCAATGGTTGTTCTTGTAGGTTGCAAAATAATAAATAAAAGTAAAATATTTTCCGTCCCTACCTCTCTACAAATCGTCGTCTCCGTAAAATCCATGAATGTGAGTGGGCTGGTTAATAGAAACTACTCGAATATCATTATTTGTCGTCTTCGTTTAAGATTTGGTCGTTTGGTCATATACCTATAAAATCACGTACACTATTGAATTCTTTATTTTGTTCGATTGCTCAAAACTGTTGTAAATTAGACAGGAACTTGTATGCAAGCCACATTTTATATAATTTAACTAATACAGTTGTTATTTAATTTAAAACTGTTACAGTTGAGAGGGAGGTCCAATTTCAACATGAACTTTTTATCATTTAATCTTCCCATCCCATCAGGTACACTTGTGATTACTACTAAAACGGTCCCATATATTGCTCGTACCCCGCTTGTCTGTCACTGTTATTTCACTGTGCCTAGTTGAAACTGAATCAAGATATTAGACAGCATTATGGTTATTATATTTGTAAGGTATGTGATTAGGGCGATATGAAATGTTGCTGTCATCTAACAAAAATGCCAATGTTTGTATTTCATATAATCCTACAAATTGTTTCTACTTTTAAAGTACTTTCGTTTGATTATCGTCCATCTAGTTGCCTATTATCCGTATCAAATATACTTTAAAAGATAACAGACTTTTCAAATTTACGGGTTGTACTAAATAACTTTATTTATTTGTTTAATAGTTTCCTTAAAATGTTAAAGTTTTTGGGTATATTTTTACCGTTTCAAATTTCATTTCACCCCATATTAACTCAAAGAAATAATCCCTTGTCCACTTTATCAAAACAAACAAACCCCGAGAAAAAAATGCTATTTATTAAATTCATCAAAACTGATTTCATTTTATATTTTTATAATGCGTTGGCAACGGTTTAGAGAGAAAAGCAAAACATAAGCAATAACAACAGAAAACAAAACAAAATATTAGAGTAAAAAAAATTTCCCAATTTTAAAACCGGCTTTCCATTTGAATAAAAAGCCACATCGCACAGTAACAAGATTTATGTAAGACAAAAGAGAAAAAGTAACGTCCTGATTCTGTCTTTCCATTAGGAATTTTGTCTCATCCATCCCATCATGGTCAGTTGCCATGGTGGTGATTATTGAGGAAGTTGCCTATCTTCAAGTGTAGTACATATGATTTGAAGTACTGCATTTGTACAGCAAAGAAGTAAAATCAGCGTCATGTCATTAGTTTAGAAGAATCCCCTCATAATTTTTTATTGTATTTTTGTGGTGGTTATGTATGCCCTGTTCAAACCCTCATCTTGTTCTGAATGTGCTGTTTGTGCAATGTTAATAGCCCTTGTGCAATAAAAGTAGCATGAATAAAAAACCTCAATTCTTCTAACTTAATTCATTAAGAAGTTGCATCTTGCAGGGATAATGATATTAAAACTGCACTGCCAAGTGCTTAAAAACCGTAATAACAATAATATCGAGGACAAGAATTTATCAACCCATTATTCTAGCGCATTAAGTAGTGAAACGGTGCTAAATATTTGTACCACATAAAAAATGATGGGAATGGAAAGTCACATAAATCCCTTTTTGTCTTTCTCTCTGGATGTAATGACTTTTTCACCAACAGAACGAATCTGTGCTAAAATACAGTAGCTCTACAGTTAATTATTTTTATAGCATTTTATTTTATAGTTGGTACTAAATACAATTGGAAATGTCACTCATTATAGATGACCAAGTTGGAATTCGTAATGCGTTCGAGGTTCAAGTTCAAAGCCATCAAAGCTCACTCGATGTGCAGCCTGCGTCATTTATGATGCCTGCGCCTCCCACCTCTACTGCATAATGCATAACATATTTTATAGCTAATATATTTATGCTAATCACCAACAGATCCACTGGTCCAACAAATGTGTGACAAGATGCTGAAGAAAACAGGCGTGAAAATGAAGATTCACATAAGGAAGAAAAATGATTTTGTGTCGCAGCTTGCATTTGCATATCACCACCACCGCCTCATCATAATGTGCCAAGATCATGCAAACCGTTCTTTAAAGGAGATCGCATGAGGCTGATGAGAGGTGAAGATCACTCGATCGAACGCGGCGCAGCATAAGGCTCACTGAAAAGTTTGCCATTTTGCCATAGTGCACACGGACCCAAATCCGTGAAGATCCCTTCATTCAATTCAATATTTTCAAAGTCACACGCATTTTTTTGTTTCTGCCTTTGAACATGTAACAGTCATATAGATGGTCCACATATTAGTAATTCACACGTACCGACCGAGTTAGACAACCAACTGATTGACCAATGCAAAAAAGAAT